>APFE031650175.1:0-36574 GCA_000404065.3 Pinus taeda | reverse complement strand
ATTACATCTCTGCTCCTAATGATTTTTTGATTTTCGTAATCATATAAGTGATAACCAAAATCATTAACACCATATCCAGTAAAGGTACATTTCTTTGACTTTGCCTCAAGCTTTGTTCTATTTTCTTTATCAATATGGACAAAGGCCTCACAACCAAAAGCCTTTAAAAATGAGTAGTTTACCTTTTTACCTGTCCATGATTCCTCTAGAACACCACCACCCAAGGAACTTGAAGGCCCTCTTTTTATTATATTAACAACAATATCTACAACACCTGCCCAAAACTATAAAGGAAATCTTGCATGCAATCTCATGCACCTTGCACGCTCCATGATTGTTCTGTTCATCCTTTCTGACATGCCCTTTTCTTATGGTGTTCTTGCAACTGTCTTCTCTCTGGGAATTCCATGCTTTGAACAGTACCTATCAAACTCTTTGTTGTAATATTCACCTCCATTGTCTGATCTGAGTCACTTCAATTTCTTTTCTGTCTCAATCTCAACCAAAGCTTTCCATTTCTTGAAAGTATCAAATACATCAAATTTATTCTTAATACAATAAATCTAAGTTTTTCTAGTTGCGTCAACAACAAAAGTAACATAATAATGAGAGTCACCAAGAGATGATACCTGAGCAGGTCCCCATATATCTGTATGCACAAGCTCTAATTTTTCGCTCTTCTTTTCTTTCCCAACTCTGAGAACTCTGACACTCTTCTGTTTTCCATAAATGCAATTCTCACAGAAGTCCAAATCAAAATTCTTCAAACCCGACAACAAATTCCTTGAGTGAATAATCTTCATCCCCTTTTCACTCATTTGTCTGAGCCTATGATGCCATAATGCTGCATCTACTCCTTTAGAAGTTAAAGCAATAATAGAATTAGAAATACCATTGCATATATACAATGTAACAACCTTTTCGCCTTTTGTTATTACCAGGGATCCTTTGGTAACCTTCCAATCTTTATCTGTGAAAGTTGTCACATAACCTTCACCACCTAACTGCCCTATTGAAACCATATTTTTCTTTAGATCTGAAACATGCCTTACCTCCTTTCGTAGCCATTGGTTTCCATTCTGCTGTTTTACAAGAACATTACCCATTCCAACAATTTTACATGGTTTATCATTAACTAAACGAACTTGTCCAAAATCTCCTTGAAAATAGTCATTAAAGTATTTCTTATCAGGTGTGGCATTGAATGAGGCCCTTGAATCTACCACCCAGGAATCAATAATATTTTCGAAAGAAAGAATCAATGCATCTTGTAACACCTCACGTGTCACATTTTCTTCGTGATTGTTTTCTTGTTGTGCATCTCCTTCTTTTCCTTTCCAAGATCTATAGTCTTTCTTTAGGTGTCCTTTATTTCCGCATTTCCATCACGCTATCCCCGATCTAGACTTAGATCTGCCTTTCCTTGATTTACTGCGATATCCTCAGCTCTTTCCTCTTTCCATTTTTCTTCCCCTAGACTCTACACTCAAAGCATTACCCAATGTCTCATCAGAGATTTTCCATCACATTTCCTCATTAAGGATAGCACCGACAACATCATCAAACATTAAAGTACTAGATCTAGAAATAGAGTTACTAATGGCCATTACTAAACCATTCCAACTTTCTGGCAATGAGCATAAGAATAACAAATCTTTCATCATCAAAGTTTACCCCTACAGAACATAACTGAATTCTAACAATATTAAAATCATTTAAATGGTATACAACAGATCCACTTTTCGACATCTTCATATTAAATAACCATTTCATAAGAAATACCTTGTTTGAGGTCGAGGGTTTTTCATATAGTTTCTCCAACGCCTTAATCAAACCCTTTGTCGTTGTTTCCTTCGAAATGTTGAAGGTGACCGGTGCTGCAAGGCACAACCGTACTATTCCAAGTGCCTTTCTATCGAGAAGGTTCCATTCTTCATCTGTCATACCCATCGACATCTTTTCTTTTCCACCCAATGGTAGGTATAAATCTTTTTGATACAGATAATCTTCCAACTACATCTTCCACAACGAGAAGTTTTGGCCGTTAAACTTCTCAAACCTAAACTGACCATCTTCTGCCATTGCTCCCACTCTAACGAGGAACCTTTCTTTCCTGCGAGTTTATCAGCCAAATAGACCTTCGGCTCTGATACCAGTTGTTAAAAAATTATATATTATGGAGCAATGGAACACATAAAATATTGCAGAAATATAAACACAGAAAACGCATAAAATAAGAGAGATTGTTTTCTCTCACAGTCTCACCTCTCTGCTTCTTGCTCGTAGAATACACATCTATATCTCAGCCTCAATACAATACCCTGATACAAAGAGAGGGGTTGCCTTCTAGGGCATAAAACCCTAAACTAAACATAAGTTCTACCATCATATCATCCACCTAATGAACAACCCATATTGACTAGAAATTACTATACTTTTACAAGGCAATTTTACATTTGTTTTTAGCTTCGGGGATGCTGCCCCCGAAACCCCCACCGGGGGACCGCTAGCCCCCAGATCCCCCAATCCGGGGCGGATCGGCCCCCCCAAAACCCCACACGGGGGAAAGGTCCCCCCTGCAGCCCCCCGCATGGAGGAGTGTACAAACTTCTTGGGGTATACATCCAGCTGAAACAAAGACCTCTAAACAATCATGCTCCATACTCAACAAGTTGTAGATTAGATAAATCTTGTGTGAAGGAGCTCACCATAGCGGAGAGCTTGATTTGGAAAAACATTGTATTTTTTTGGACCTTGTAAATTCAATATGATATCTTTCTACTTTCTAATTGAGTCAGGTTAACAAAGTTTGCAGAGGAATTTACTATCATCTAGTGTGATTGTGAAATTCACGAACCAACAGGAAGGGATATGTCATGCAAGAGGTATGCAACAACAAAATTTTTGGAGAATGCTAAATTTTCCAATTTTTTATTTTTTCCTCTCTTCCAATAGAATGATTTGCAGGAGGAAAGTAAGTATCAAATATCATAATGTTTAATATAAAACAAAACGTGTAATTGTTGAAAATAGAAAAGGCTTTCATGATGCATATAAAAGGAGACGTTGTAAGCTACTCACATGTTGTCGTCAGAATAGTCATTTCAAAAAGTGAGCCATTGAAGTACAAATCTGATCTAAAATTAAACAAGAATGCAACAAATTACAGATATAACCATAAATATAGAGATGCAGCATAAATAACACTTCATTTAATTAATATCAAATACTAAAATACGCTTACAAACATAATGGAAATAAGACTAGCTCGGGTGATGGTAGCCTATCTCTAAGAAGAGATGTCGCAGCTACATGCCTCTGAATTGTTTTACAATGAGGCTTGAAGGCCTATTTATTATTGAGAAACAATGGAAACCCCTAAACATCCAAAAACCTAACCCTAGGATATGAAGTGCCAAAACTATAGGTCACGTTTGGGTAAATTGGTACGTCAACTTCCGGGGGTCATAACTTTCACACACGATATTCGTTTGATGCACACAATACCTTGTTAGAAAGATCTATCCGATAAATAAAACTTTTGAGTGGATAAAATTAAAAGAATGCCCTCATTAGCCCTAGTTTTCCTAAAAAACATCATTTACGACCTCAAAATGTCTCTGGAAGTTTAGGACCCGAAAAACTACCAAAAATAGTAAATTGTGCTACAATTAAGGTAATTGAAAAGCTAAAAGAGACAGTGGTGAGGGTCCAAGTGGAATAGGTGTGTGGCCACCAACCTCCACCTGGATCATTCCTCCCCCTTAGGAAGCAATGGTCTCCCTTGTGTTGATTGCCCCCACGAGATGGGGAAATTTCTGTTGAACTTGGTCCCTGGTGAGCCACTTGTCTTGGTCCAGGAGTTGGCCATCTTTGACAACCCAATATAGTTGGATATTCTACCAATGAGTGTTCTTGATATGTGTGTCCATAACTTGATCAATTGTGCCATGTTCCATGCAGTCTGGGTTTAATTTTATTGGTGTGAGTTATTCTGCAATGTCAGATGTGTCCATTAATTGTGGGAAGTATGGTCGAAGGTGATCCACATTGAAAATGGGTGCAGGTCAAGGAATGAGGGAATGATGAGCTGAAAATCATTGTCTCCCATAGATTTGGTAATGGTGTAAGGACCATATTAGAGTGTTCTAGGCTTCTGATGGGCTTTGATAAGACGTTATTTCTATAAATGCAACCAAACTTTGTCTCCCACCTGAAACCTATGTGGCACACGATGTTGATCATGTCGATGCTTGTACTTGGCATTTGACTTCTACATGATGTCATGAACCTGTTAGTAGATGTTTTGGATGCGTTCAATAAATCTAGTAACTTTATTAGCGTCAAACAATACATGTGTGGATTCTGTCTATATAGTCGCATGAGGCATGGAAACATTAATCAGACACAATGGTTGAAATTCTAGACCCACTTGAAAGGGACTGCAACTAGTCAAGCTATGGAGAGCTTTGTTATAACTTTGTTTCACATAGGCAAGACTCTCATCCCAGGTTTCTGGATGGTTGGAGTTGTACATGCACAGTATGTGAACTATCATCCTATTGATGACCTCTATCTAGACATGAGTCTGGGGATAGAAGGTAGTCAACTTGGTGAGTTTGGTGTCAAATAGTGTCTAGAGGCTTGAGTTGAATGTGCTCAAGAACCTTCTATCCCAATCTGATATAATGGTTTGTGGGATCCCAAAATGTACCCACACTCATTCAAAGAAGAGTTTGGCAGTGTCCTCTATTGTGATACTCTTCTTGTAGGCCACCAGCGATATTAGAAAATTTGTCCACGACCACAAATACATAGTCATTACCATGCTTGGTAGAAGGGAGACCAGATATATAGTCCATGGAGATGGATTCCCATAGCAGGTTGGGAGTAGGTAAAGGAGTGTACAAGAATTGCTTCTTTATGGTTGGCTTGCAAATGGTGCATGCAGTGCAAGATCTGATATATTTCCCAACATCGAGTTGGCAATTTTGTGAATAAAAGTAATTTTGTAGTACAACAACAATTTTCTCGACATCGAATTGTCCTATATCCTAATTATAGTTCGCTTCCCAAATTAGCTTGGCACACTCGCTTGAAGGAACACAAAGGTGGCTTAGGTAGCATAATAATGTGTCATGGAAGTGGAAATTAGGAACTTGCTTGCCATCTACTAGCATCTAGTACATGGAGATGAATTGTGGATCACTTTTATATTGTTGCAGCCATCCAGGGGTCTCGTGGCCACAAGATCTCAGAACAATAGTCCATGCTACAACTGGGGGTGAGCTGAGGCAATCTGCAACATGATTGTTGCTTCCCTTTTTGTATTTAATGTTCAAGTTGAATCGTTGCAGATATGTAGACCACTTCTAGTGATGATCATTCTCCAACTTCCCTTATGTTTATATAAACTGAAGAGGTTGTTGATTGGTGTGGATGACTCTTTCCTTCCCCAGAATATAATGCTTCCATTGTCGGCACACCTACACGATGGAATACATATCATTATCATAGGTGGGGTACTTCTGAATTGTATCGGAAAGTGTCTCACTATGATAGGCCACTCGATTCCCGTGTGGAGTGAGGACTATGCCAGTAGCATCATCTAAGGCATCTGTCTCGATTCAAATGGTTTTTGCAGGCCTGGCAGTGTGAGTACTGGTGCAAAGAAGAGTCGATGCTTTAATTCAACGAACGCCTTCTATTGGGACTCATACCAGGAAAACTTTTCTTTTGCCCCTCCCTTAGTAATTTGACTCAAAGGCCAAGTGATATGGGAGAATCCCAAGATGAACCTCCGATAAAAATTTGTAAGGCCCAAAAAGTTGCGAAGCTCCGTTACAGTGGTCAGGGCCGACCAATCCCAAATGACATGGATCTTAGTTGGATTCACATCAATGCCACACTCATCTATGATCTAACCCAAGTATTAGACCTCGCTCATGCCAAAGGTGCATTTATCCAAGTTGGCACATAGTTTGTACCGTCTAAGGGTTTGAAGGACTTGCCGAATGGGTTGCAAGTGTTATTACCGACCCTTGCTGAAGATGAGGATTTCGATAATATAAACAACCATGAATGAGTTGGTGAAGGGTCACAAGATGTCATCCATTAGCCTCATAAAATTAGCAAGTGAATTTGTCAACCCGAAGGGCATAACCAACCATTCAAAAAGGCATTCCTTCGATTTGAAGGTGGTATTCCACACATATGTGAGCTCTATTGGAACTTAGTGATAGCCAGACTTCAGATTGATCTTGCCAAAATAATTGGCCCCCTTGAGTTGGTCGAAAAGTTCATCAATCTGTGGGTTTGGATACTTGTTCCTGACAATGATTTTGTTTAGAGCTTGATAATCAGTGCAAAGCCTCCAGGTCCCATCCTTCTTTTGTACAAGTAGAATTGGGATTCCACAAGGTGAGGAACTTGGTCAGATGTGCCCTTTTTGTAGCAAACCCTAGATTTTCTGCTTGATCTCTTCATTTTCTAGAATGGGGTGGCAATATATCATCCCATTGGGTAGAGGTGCCTCGAGATTCAGATCGATATAATGCTTGACCTAACAGTGCAAGGGTACCCCTATCGGTGAGCGAAAGATGTCCTTGTATTCTTCCACGACCATATCCACCTACTTTTGCTACATTGAGGAACCCTTCCTGAGGGCTATGGATGTGGCTAAAATCTTCCCCTTACTTTAAGAGCGAATCAGAAAGAAAATGAATTTCCCACTCTGGGAGATGATCTTACTACATTGCTTAGCAGAGATCAAAGAGATGGCATTAGGCGGAGCTACCTCCAATATCTTGTATAACTTACTACGAAATAAATAATAACATAACGAAGTATAAACTCATATACAACATGTCGTTTCCACAAGTATGGTTTTCCTAAGAATACATCAAAAACTTCAAGAGGGGAAACATCACAAAATTCCTCATCTATGAAGGGATTGATGTTGTAGGGAAGGTGACACTACTACCTGACGTGAATATATTGTTGTTAGTGAAGCCACCCAATGGTGTATGGGTATGGAAGTGTTGTAGTCAGTAGGCCCATCCACCTCACGATCTCTATTGAAATGAGGTTATTTTGGCTCCTGTTGTCGACAATGAACTGCAGTAGAGAACCCTTCACCCACATCTATGAGTGGAATAGGAGATCCCCCTCCTCTGGATCTTCAGGATCAGTGGATCTTGGTGGTGGCCATAGAGGCACTGGGCTTTGCGTCAATGATCTGCTTCCCTTTATCATTCCCCTTGTCGGGTTGTGAGTCAGAGTCGGAACATGTGTCTGACTAGGAAGCCTTTAACTCTGCCACGAGTGACTACTTGGCCCGACACTCACTTGTGTTGTGAGTGGAGCTCTTACGGAAATCACACAACTTTCCTATTTTCTTTTCCTCACAATAGGTTTCCCACTAGTCCTTGACATGGGGGGTGGCTTTGAGAAGTGCAAAAGTATCTTTTCCCGATTAGAAAAATCATGAACAAAAAGATATTCTACTAGCATATTTAATCATTTATCTGTAGCGTCCGCATCTATCTGACCCTCAAATATGCAGATGTCGAAGTTAACTTGTACCTTAAATGGTGTAATGCTTCCAGAGTAGTTGCTGGAAGGAGATGTGCTGCCCTTGGGTAGCTTCTAAAGGATCTTGGAAACGTTTTCCAACATTGCATTCCTCTGTCGCTCGAGGGATTCCTCGAGGAATACTTGAAAGAATATCTTACCCCCTCATCTTTTTTCTCTTTCGCCATGGGAGAACGTCAGGATTTGTGAGGTTGTCCTTGCAAAGGTTTGACCAATTCCACCCCTAACACCTTATATCTTGACCTCGTTGGGGACATGCAAAGAAAAAAAGAGAAAGAGTAGATTTCTTTGATAGCACTGATCCAAACTTAAACAAGAACACAAAAAATTACAGATATAACCATAAATACAAAGATGTAGTAGAAATAACACTTCATTTCATTATTATCAAATATTCAAATATGCTTACAAACAGAATGGAAATAAGGCTAGCTTGGGCAATGGTAGCTTATCTTTGAAAAGAGATGTGGCGGCTACATGACTCTGAATTGTGTTAAAATGAGGCTCGAACGCCTATTTATTATTTATAAACAATGTAAAACCTTAGACATCCAAAAACCTAACCATAGGAGATGAAGCGCCAAAACTATGGGCCCTGTTTGGGTAAATGGGTAGATTAACTTCTTGGGGTCATAACTTTAGCATATGATCTCTATTTGACACGCAAAATACCTCGTTAGAAATATCTATCCAAGAAAGACAACTTTCGAGTGACCAACATTTACAATTGACCCATGTGGGCCCCGGGTTTCGCAAAAAATATTGTTTAGGGCCTCAAAATGGCTGTCGAAGTTCAAGCCCTAATAAACTTCCAAAAATAGTAAATTTTGCTACAATTGAGGAAACTAAAAAACTAAAAGAGACAGTGGTGGGGGTCGAAGTGGAATAGGCGAGTGGCCATCAACATCCACCTGGATTATGATTGTTGTGGAAATTCGATTTGTTTGCTATGGAGTTGATTTGGAGGAAGGAAATAGAAGACATGAGAGGCCAATAATTATGCTAATCATGGTAGTGCATAGCTACAAATTTGGGAAAATAGAGATTTGGTGGCATATGGCCACATTTTAATGTGGCCCATGCCACAATCAATGTTATGTCAAATGATGGAGTTATTTAATTATGTGCAATGTCAACAAAATTTGGTACTAGTTGTTATGATGGTTGCATGATAAGATAATCAATGTAGGCATAAAGGTTCAAAGTAGCTTGCCAGTAGATAGACTAGCTGGCAAGTTGAAAACGTTAGGCAAGTATTTTATGATGCCACAAAATCTGGAGACGTTGGTTAATTCCTTAAACAGTGGAAGGCCACACTGGAGATGGATGGAGCTACATGCCTACGTGGAATATCAAGCTGGAATGCATAGAAATTATTAATGAAGACATCAATATGTTAAATTTATGTGGAGTGATTATAAATAGATAATCCTCATGAGAGCGGGATAAAAACATCCAATGAACACTACATAAATTCATATGAATGTTGAAAACCAACAGTTGACAAATTATTCAGTTTACAAATGATGCAATGCTTGCATTATTGATAGATCTTCAAGCAGGTATTTTTACATCCTCATCCTACAATGGTGGTCGGTTCTGCACAAAGCTCTACACAGAGGCCATTAACCTTAAAATTCTATGGAGAACTCCCTTCTAAATCATAACAAACATCCAAGTTATGCTATTGTTGGTGTTGTGACTCTCAACGTCGAGTTCAACAAGGAGACAATCATAAGCATCCTTCTTGATGATGCACTAATGGTTATATTAATGATGATTACTGCATGGTTAGGTGTCTAGTCATTATTGGAAATCCATTTTTGGTATTGAGAGTCAATATCATTTCCATGGCTAGAATGAATGGAATGAATTCTAGAAGTGCTAGAGAAAATGCCACTTTCATGTTTAGTGCACTCATTGGTAAGAAAAATGGTACTGGTATGATGTTTTGCAGTTTGCTATAGAATATTTATAATACATCCACATATCTAAACCAACTTATCTCAGAGGTTATCAGATAGCTGAATCAATTCAATTGGAAATACAGTGACATGTTAATGTATGAAATTGCAGACAAAGGAAAAGTTGCAAGACATAGTTGTAGGTCATTGTTCAAGCAGCTAAAAGAGTAGATACTTCATTTAAGAAAATAAATACCCTGATATCAGAATCAACTTCAACCATTTCAGCTCTTGGTGGACCAAAATCCTTCTTGTTTGGGGAGGTATGATCCAAGAGGATCTTGACACATTTCTCAAGGAGCACCATGCTGAAGACAAACGTATTTCATGCCTAGGTTATGGGTATTTCAAATTTGATTGTAAATGTGCTCATATTTTAAATTTTTTAATTTTAAAATAGAAATTGAAATTATGAGGATTTTATCAAATTCAATTTCTAAATTCATGATGAAGTTGAGAGGCTTAAGGTATTTTCTCTCATCCTTTGGGTTTTGGATAAGGTCCTTGATAGAATGATTTGAGAGTTTTACTCCACATAAATCTCATGAAGCATGTTTTAAGGGATTCATAGAGTTATTTTCTCGTTGGAGTAGGGGATCTAAGGAGATATTCTCTCCTTTGTTTTGGGATTTTGAAAGCTATATAAAACCCGCCTATGTATTTTGGATGATATTAGAGTTTAGGAGAAGAGAGATTGAGAGTGTTTTTTAGAAGCCTTGGAGAGCTAAAGAGGTCTTTCAAAGGAAGTGTTTGTTATGTACAAGTCTTGAATTCATTTGTGTAGAAGAAAAATCTAGGTCTTTCCACCCGTTTGTAAAAGAGCATTGTACATATTCCTCATTTTAGAAAGACAAGAAGAGTGATTTGACATGTTGGAGGCGAATCCAGAGATGTATCCCAGTGGTGGTGAACTCCATTATCAATATTGATGTTGCATGTTTTTTTTATTCATGGTTTGATCAATTTTGTTTACATGCATTTTAAGTTACAATTTTATAATTAAATGAAGATGTATTTGGATGAATTGTAACTTAACTATTCAAGCCCATGTGATTATTAAAATGGTCCTGTTTATAGGTTTTTAAGTGCCTTTCAACTTTTTCGAATCCATCCCTTAGGAAAACATTATAGCCAATATTGATTTCATGCTCAAAAAACAACTCCTTGTGAAGAATCATATGAAACAATGCCCCTAAATCGATCAATAATGCCTCATGATATACGTGTGTACTTGAATATGCCAGGTAGACATACCCTCCTTCATCTAAAGAGGTTTTTTTTCTTATGTAGAAGGAGAATCATTAAATCCCTTCCCTTTCTTAATCATTTTGGATTTATAATATTTCTTGTCATTCCATTCTTTTCCACATACACAACGTACCTTTGCAACTTTTCATCAAGATTTAGATATCCCATTCGAGTAATTATTTTTATTTCTATTAGGAGAGCATCCTCTTATAAACAAGGAATTTGTGTTTTCTTATTTTCCATGTTTTTCTATATCATCTCCTTTGATAATAAGGATGATTTTGTAATGCCAAAACTTAAAGTAGTTACATGTTGATGTTTGTAGCTCAAATAGGTACTTCTACATAGGCCTAATTGTCTAGGATGTAGAAATCACCCAAAGGCTCCTCAGGACACTTGAAAAACTATTGAGTAAGTTGCTATTGTAACTTACCCTAGGTCTAACTTATGTAAAGCACATAATTAATTATATCGGCTATCGAATAAAATAAACTTAGGAAAAGTAAATTATTTTCTTTAGTGATCATGTTTTAATATCAATTGTTGATCTCAAGAAAGATGAGATCAAATCTTGGCTACACATCCCTAGAGAGATTAGGTTGAGGGATTTATATCAATCTAAGGTTTAAAAAGCAAGATCAAGGAGAGGAAAAGGACACACCATATACTGGAAAAAGCCATTAAGAAAGAAGCTTTTTCAAGTGAGGAGTGAGATACTCTAATTTCCTAGGTCTGAGGAAAGTGCATGAGTACAATATTGGAGATCTAGGCCAACCATGTAGATCAAGCATATATCTAGGACTTGATCATCTAGATCAAATCCATGGCATGTTTTATTTGTATATTCCTTAATTGGGACATTATCCTAAAACAAAATCCTAGGTAGGTTCAAATTATTACTTTAAGGAACTATGTGTCACATGTGAATGAGATTATTTGAAAAATTGTGCCTCCTTTGAATAATCGTGTTAAGAACCTAGTTGTGCTTTTGTTTAGTAGATCTATAATAATATTCTAGGAATAAATTACTATGTGATAGGTTTAGAATTTAACATGGTATCAGAGTGAAAACTCTAAGAAGTTGATCTCAAGGTGCAAAGTTTGTACAAGAATAGTTGAAGGAAAGTTTGGATCATAGAAGGTGCATATTTTTAAAAAATTAGGCCATATAAGGGTCGTACACTATATGGTGGCCAAGGAAAATGATTTTGCAGGAAAGAAATGGTGTTGTACAATGGCTAAGAAAAATAATGAAATGAAATTAAAAAAAGGTGATATCATTGAGTGGGCAATGAAGAGGCCCATCCAGGTTTTTCAATGGCCCAAGGTATCCAGAGCTGTCTCTAGGGCTAATTTTCTTATTCATTTTGTCTGTGAATGGTGGTACGAGGCTACATAGTAGGGAAAATTAAGGATAATGAGGCACAAAGAATTTGTGTAGCATGTGATCACATAAAGAATGATCACTACAGGAAGAAAATGACTATGATAATACATAAAGAATGAAATTTGTTGGGACTAAACGGATAAATCTTGCATAACAGGATGTGTTAAAAACATATCACAGGGGCACGGGACATATTTGATTGACATCTTGTGGGGCGAAGGATATATATTAGTTTCAAAGAATCTATTGAGTGTGTTGTTAAGAGAAGATAATAGGACATGTTGTCATACATTATAGGACAATACTAATGAACTGTTTTCAATATGCAGAGGGAGTGACATAGTTTAGAATAGGTGATTTTGTATACTAAAGATTGTTGTAGATGTAGTGGTTCCATGTGAGGAGTCAACCATTGGGAGACACTATGAAGGAATTCTAAAAAGATTGGGTGAATAGAGTGTAGGTAAATGATATTGTTAGGATCTAAGGAAACTCAAGTAGGGAAGCCCATTGGGTGGAGAAGATAACCTTAAGTATTGAATCATGGACAAGATCAAAGTGTAAGGGTCGAGAAGCGGCATAGCAAGATACTAGAAATGAGAGGGTGAAAATTGATGAGAGGAATGAGTTGGTAGTATACAACATGGATGGTAGTAGTCAAGAGGGCTAGCCAACAAAATTTGTATGAAGTGATGGGTGCCTAAAGGACCAGGCATATTTTTTCCAGTTAAGAGTGCTAGAAGGACTTAATACATATCTTCAATAAGATATAGTTAAGATGAATATAGTGTGTATTCAATTTGAATATAGGATGGATGAAACCTCAATTTCTATACCTTGGAAGACTAGGCTTATCATGGTTTTCAAGGAAAAGGATCTCTGATAGATTATTGAGAATGTGATCTTAGAGTTGGAAGATGCAAACGATAAAGGTTCCCTAGATAAGAGGGAGATAAAATCATAAAGGGTACTATTGGATGTAGCGAATGGTACTATTGGGTGTATAATAGTGAAAGACTATTAGTGAGAAAATGATGTTGAGGGACAAGATCTAGTCTCTGCAATTGACTAGGTATGACATAATGATAAGATACTTGATAAAAAATTGTTCATATCTATGATCAACTTGCAACAATGGAGGAAGAGGTGAACGATGCAGAGTTACTGAATGTAGCATTGAATGGTTTCCTAGAGATGTTGATCCATTCATCCAAGGACTTTATTCTTGAGAGAATTAGAAGTCATTTGTTAGGATATGTGATGACTAAATCTAGGAGGAGATGAGGGAGAAACCAAATGCCAAGGCTAGAAACTAGGAAGTTTGAGTGTTGTTTGACAACATGGAAAAGTGGGACTCAAAGTTGTATGTGGAGTTTGAAGCTGATACTAAACATGCAACGAATGCGTTTTGGTCAATGTCAATCTAACTTGAGTAAGGAGGCACATGCTAAAAGTGAAGGATAAGCTATGTGTGCTAAAACATAGGAGAATTATTCTCTCATTCTTATGATAGAGAGGATGGGGCTTGGTATAGAGTTCTAGGATGGAAAAACATTGATTAGACCAATGTGATATAGCTTAAATGATGGCCATGTCATTAGGGTTAGAGAGGGAAACATGTATAGGCTAAGGGATAGTCGATTTGAGCAATGGAAAGAAGTAGAATAGTGGCGAAGAAAAAGGAGTGGGAAGATCCAAATATTGAATAGTTCCGAGGGACTTATCCTTCAAGCTCATGTGGGGAGGAGCGATCCACATATCTTTCCAAGTATATCAGGACGGTCTCTTGGTATGACATGATCTTACAAGATGTTTAAGATTAATATCAATCTAGGAACAAGTGTAAAGGGGGATGGTGTTTAAGAATGATTCCAAACTAGATGGCAATGAAGGCTTCTTGTTCAGAGGGAGTAGCCATGAAAGCCTCCCTTGCTAAGAGGGAGTGTTGATATTTGTAGGTAGGGAAAGTATATGTTCATAATCTAAAGTATATGTAGGTTGGGAAAGTATATGTACACAATCAAAGCATGTAAATGTCGCACAAATTCTCCTTAGGAAACTTTCTAAATTATTGAGTAAGTTGTTATTGTAACATAGCCTAAGTTTAACTTAGGAAAATAACGTAATTACTTATGGTGACTATTGAGCTAAGGAAAATTAGGAAATCTAAACTATTTATCTTTGTGACTTTCACCTCAACTGTTGATCTCATGTGCAGAAAGATCTAATATTAGCCATCCACCACTTTGGAGATTAGGGTTATGGATTTATCTCAATGAAAATTTATAAAATTAAGTCTAAGGAGAGGAGAAGGAAATATGAAAGAGTGGCACAATCCATTGAGAAAGAAATTTTCTCAAGTGAGGAGTGAGATACTCAAGTGTGTTGGGTCTGATGAAGGTGCACGGGTAGAACATTGGAGATCCAAATTAGCCAATAAGATTAAAAATAGATCTAGTTCCTATTTTATTAGATAAAATACAATGTATGTTGTATTTGTAAATTTCTATGTTGGGCCATTATCTCCGGATGGAAGCATAAGTAGGTTTAGATTATTAATTTAATGAAGAATTGTGATTGGGAAGAATTTGTATGTGTCACATGTGATTGATATTGGTTGTGTAGATTCGTTTCCACTTAATAATTGTGTTAAGAACCTAGTTTTATTTTATTAAGTAGATCAATAATAATCTAGTAGGAACTAATTTTTGGGTTTTGGAGGAGTCTCATGACTATTTTGTTTTCGACACCATTTCCATCCATTTTTCCTCTCTTCATCACTCACATCAACTCAAATAAATAGTAAAATTATAGATTTTGACATGGAAAGGTACCCAAATGTCTTACCTTTTCATATTTATTAATGTGCCTTATTATTAAGTTAAGGATTGTAATAGCTACGAAATTAACGAATCTGTAGTTGTTTTATGTTTCTGCAACTATCTCCATGGTTTGTAAAATTCCAGTATGTCGTCCAAGAAAAGAAGCACATGGGAAGATAAGGATTGATCTCCTCATGGATATCCTCCTATTCACTCGAGCCAAACCATCAACGGAATTGCCCAGTGGCGCAATCAAGGAAGTAGGTCAACACATGGATGAACAGAGCAACGAGATTTCAAATCAATCACAACTCTCTGATTTTATTTCCAAATAGAAAATCGTCAAGAAGCGTTAAAATTTCCATTATCAAATTAGCATTTAGATTAGGGATTTATTTTTATGTTTTTAAGGTACGAAAATTCTCAAAATTTGCTTTGCCGCGAATGCTATCTATATTATATATATATATATATACATATATATATCTGTAAATAGAAAACAAGAAAACTAGAACATATATGTAATCTGTAATGACAATTTCAAGTTTCATGGACTCTGTTCCTTTTTAATCGAAGAAGTATTCTTATTAATATCATGCAAAATTAGCTATTGAGATAATATTTATAAACCTGATATTTTGTGGAGGGCCCTTGCAGAGAGTCGAGGTTCGTTCATTTTCTTATTATCCAGTTCAGTTCATTTCATTATTTTTCTAGAATTGCATTATCGTATTTTCATTTCTTTGTAATTACTTTTTTACAATCTTTCATTTATTTTCTGTCAATTTCAAATCATTTACATCCTTTCTAAAATAGGAATGCGTATATAAATTTCCTTCCTTTCATAATTAATCATGTTTGTTTATATCACATTCTTTCTACTTTTGTTTTATTATCTCAATCAAGATTGATAATTGGAGTGTGTAGATCTTAATCTAGATTGCTTTATAAATTTTATCTTTGAATAGAAGTAATTATTTTTAGAGTAGAAGTAATTATCTTTCTATAACATTAGTTTAGTTATCTATGTTTTTATCCTTTTAAATAGTAACTAACAATAGTTAGTTAAAGAAGATCATGATAACTTTTCTTACTTTCCTTTTTAAGAATTGATTGTATTGTAAATCTTTAGTTTTCATTAGGAACATAGGAACAAAGAAAATATTTAAAACCACCCACAATCATTATCTTAATAAACTCAAAAATGCTTCTAACATATATAGTTCACTTTCAGTTCACAAGTTTAGCAACTCAGATTGATAATTTATGTAAGCAATTTAAGAACATTTAATTGACTAAACCTTTTGGCGCCGTTGCGAGGGAAGTGTAAATCGAAGTTTTGATTTCTTTAAAAAAACACACACACACACATGATATGCATAGGGAAATATACTCTAGGGGTAGATTTGTAGGTAGAGGAAAGAGCTTAATTCTAACAACATCACTCACTCGACCACAACCTCGTAGTTCCACACCACCCACACAAAACCGAATTCCATCCATAGCAGGTCAACATAGATTTCTTGAGGTATTAAGATCCTAAGTCCAACCTAAATATTCACCAAATTCATCAATAGAAGTGGTAATCGAAGAAGATCCCACATCCCCAACAAAAGGAATAATTTTTCTATCTTCAACTAGAGAACAACTTCTAGCTCAAGATTTGGAAGTTCCTATTGAAGAAGAGGAATAAGAAACCTACTTCAAACCATTGATAGAATAATCATAGGAACTAGAGGAGATTGAAAACCCAATTTTAGAACAAGAATTAGAACCCTATATTAGTTCTGAAGAATCTACAATGGCTAGGGAAGGGGAAGGAGAGATACATAATTTGAATGGTGAACAAAAGAGAATTAGAGGAGGAAGAGGAGGAGGAAGACAAGGAAGAGGAGGTGGAAGAGATGGAGGAAGAGGAAGAGGAGAGAATATAAATCCAGAACCTTTTGGATTTCCAATCCTCGATGAAGATACAATTGTCACAATGAAAAATGACTTACTCTCTATCCTTCCAAACTTTCATGGATTAAGGGGTGAAGACCCTGAGACATCTCTCTTTGAATTTGAAGTCTTGTGTAGATCATTTGATTATCTACATGATGCTTAAAAGTTGAAATTATTCCCTACAACCCTTAAGATGCAACACTATAATGGTTTATGGGTTTAGGAAAAAACTCCACAAGGACATGGGAATAAATGAAAACTGCATTCTTAGAGAAATATAAGGATTATTATATGGCCCATAACATTAAATATAAATTCTTTAAAATGATACAAAAAAACATGAAAATCTTGAAGATTTCATTGAAAGATTTGCTTATAATGTAAAAAGGGAAAAAATGAATAATCTAGATGAAGAAACTTTGAAATCAATTAGAGATGAATGGTTTGATATTCTCAATATAATGGGTAAGGGAGACATTTCTAAGTTATCACTGGTAAAAATTTGTGATTTGTGCATACACATGTCAAGAGGCAAAGAAAGAACTAGGAAAAATGCAAGAGATCCTCCTCTATAAAGAATTAATAATTCTACAATTCGGATAGTAAGTAGAGCAGAATTGAGAAATTTGTTTGATAACTTTAAAACTTATATTTTAGGGAGTCTTAGTGAACAAACTGACACCCTTAAATACAAAAGAAGCAAAAAGCTGAAAATGTTGCATTGTCCATTTTATGTCCTAAGTGCAGAAAGAAACATGCCTTGAGAGAATGTCCTCTTGATTTAAAATATATAGAAACTTATGTTAATTGTGTGGAAAATCATGATACAAAAGAATGTCCCTCAATATTAGGTCTTAAATTTGTTTATCGAGAAGAGGAGTACCAAATCAAGTAGAGCCTCTTTGTTTTATTGCTAAAAGACCTTGGCAGAATCCACAACCAAATACATCTCAAGGTTTTAATCCTCAACCATTTGCACAATATTGGTAAAATAATTGGAATTCTCCATTGCCTTGGAAATATTGGCCACAACCTTGGTCACAAGGATGGAAAATTCCTTATGGGAAATTCCCTCAATATGCTCAATATCCACAATTTCAACAATCATATCCTACTTTTCCTCCACAATATTATCCTCTGCCTATTCAACAAACTCAACCTCACAATGTGAATCCATAACTTTCATTACCATTTCATCAAAGACCAAATCAATATCCTTCCCAACAACTTCAAAATCAAAATAATAATAAAAATTCACAACCAATTTACAATATAGAAGGACAAAAATTTCAAACCTATATGATAACTCCACTAGATCTAAATAATGTTCAACTTAGATCTGGTAGAATATTAGAAATGAAGTCCCTCTATGTTGTTACTCAAGAAATTGAAAAAGAAAAGACCCCTGAAGAAGAAAAGTCTCTTATTGATAAAAAAGAAGAAACTCAAAAAACAAGTTATTTCAATACATCCAAATAACTCAAATCCTATTATGGAACAACCTTCAGTGTTTGTTTCAAAATCACCCTTCCTTGAAAGATTGAAAATTGAAGAAGGAGTAGAGAAACAAATTTTATTCCCTGATTATGACATGTTAGTTAAACTGAAGAATGTTTGCATAAAGATTATTTTACTCCGAGCTATTAAGGAAATACCAATTTTTGCAAAGACAATTAGGGACTTGAGCATTAAAAAAACTGAAAGAAAGAGAATAGCAATCAAAAGAATCCAACTTGTTGGAAAAATTGCAAATATCATGAGGGGTAAAACAACAATTCAAAAATATATTGATCCAGGAAGCCCCATTTTGAAAACACACATCGATGGTATAGAGATCCCAAATACATTGATTGATCTAGGAGCATCCATAAATATCATGAGCAAACAAACTATGGATCAATTAAAACTTTGTAATATTCAATATACACCTACACTATTACAATTAAAAGATAGATATGTAATCAAACTTGATGGTGTATTAGAAGACGTATATGTATCCTTAGATTCTTGGGAATATTTTGTTGATTTTATTAATTTAACACCCAAGAATAACTTACGAGGGCATCCATTTATTCTAGGAAAAACATGGCTAGCTACAGGTGATGCTTTCATAAGTTTTAGATATGGTGATATGTTCATTTCTTATGGGAGTACAACAAATAAATTCACATTATATCCACCAAAAAAATCAACAGTAGAGGTTGAAAATCAAGAATGGATAGATGATGACTTCGACATAATACAAATCTTTGCTACTTCACAAGTAGATGACGAAGATCAAATTTTGAATTTAATGGAAAATAAGGAATCTTCATTATATTGTGAATCTAGTGAGATTTTTCAAGAACAATACAATATTCAATATTTATCAACTCGTCAACTATCCTTGCACTCTATGGAAAAAATTGGCAACTCTACAATTGAAATATTTCTTGGAAAAAAATTGAATATCAATAATAATTTGGAAGAATTTCAAAAGAAAGAATTAATCAAGATGTTACAAGAAAATGCATTTGCTTATGCATGGGAACATACTAACTTGAAAGGAATTGATCCTAATACTTGTAAATGTCATATCTATATTGAATAAGATGCCAAACCAGTTCGACAACATCAAAGAAGAATCAAATCAAATTTAAGGAAGATTGTTAAGGAAGAACTACAAAAAATGTTGAATGTTAATTTCATATATCCAATATTAGATAGTTAGTGGGTTCACCCTTAGTAATTGTCCCTAAAAGGAATGGAAAATGGAGAGTGTGTATTGACTATAGAGAATTAAATAAATCCACTTTAAAATATCACTTTCCACTTCCTTCCATAGATCAAGTTTTAGATACATTGGCAGGAAATAAATATTTTTAATTTTTAGATAGTTTTAGTGGGTATAACCAAATCTAAGTAGTTCCAGAAGACCATGATAAAACCACCTTTACCTGCCCATGGGGAACTTATGCTTACCGAGTACTTCCCTTTGGATTATGTAATGCTCATGCAACATTCCTAAGAGTAGTATTAGCCATTTTTTTTTTTTATCTAATTCATGATTATGTGGAATTGTATATGGACGATTTTATAGTTTATGGAAATTCTTTTAAGGAAGCTCTTGAAAATTTAGAAAAGGTTCTCACTAGATGTAAAGAGGAAAATCTCTCATTAAGCCATGACATTTTTTTTATGATGTTTACTGATGGAATTGTTCTAGGACACCATATTTTAGGAAATGGAATTAGAGTGGACACATCTAAAGTAGAAGTTATTTCTAAATTATCAATTCCAACATGTCAATAAGATGTTAGAATTTTTCTTGGTTTCACTGGTTATTATAGAAGATTTATAGAAAACTTTACAAAAATTGCATTTCCACTTTTGAGGCTACTCACGAAAGACTGTGAATTCAATTGGGATTCTGATTGCTAAAAGTCCTTTGAGTCATTAAAAGTGAAAATCTCGGAAGCACCCATTCTTAGAGGAAAAAATTGGAAATTACCTCTTCATATGTCAACTGATGTTTCAGATACACCTTTAAGAGATGTACTAGGACAAAATGACTTAAATCCATATGCCATTTATTACACCAGTAAACATTTGACTCCTACAGAGTTAAATTATACTATCACATAAAAGGATTTTTTAGTTGTTGTTCATGCCATCAATAAATTTAGACATTATATTATTGGCTATTAAACTTTTGTGCATACTGATCATTCTGAAATTAGGTACTTAATGAATAAATCAATCACTAATGGCATAATCACTAGATGGTTATTATTGCTACAAGAGTTTAATATTACTATTTTGGATCAACCTGGAAAAAAAAACATAGTTGCTGAATTTTTATCAAGGATTCAAAATGATAACAATGATATGCCTATAGAAGATAATTTTCTTGATGAATATCTTTTTGCAGTATCTAATAAGTCTCCATGGTTTGCAGATATTGCTAACTATTTGGCTACATGATAATTACCATCATACTTGTCTCCTCGAGAGAAAAAAGGTAATTCAAATTAGTGCACCTTATTCAAGGATAAATGAAGAACTATATAAAACAGGTCCAGATCTGATCATTTGAAGGTGTGTGAGAGAAGATGAAGTACCAAAGATATTGAAAGCTGGTCATGATATGCCATGTAGAGTACACTTCGCTGAAAAAGAACTTCTTACAAAGTCCTTCTCTTATGATACTATTGGCCTTCCCTTTTTAAGGATACCAGAGAGCATCTTAAAATATGTGATGGTTTTCAAAGGATGGGGAAACATGTTCCTTCTATTGAGATGCCTCTACAACCTCAGGCACTTATTGAGCCTTTTGAAAAATGGGCTCTAGATTATTTTGGTCCAATTAATCCACCTTCGAAAAAAATGATACATTCTTGTTTGGATTGATTTTGTTGCAAAATGGGTAGAAGCTAAAGCACTTCGTTCTGCTACTGAAAATTTTGTAGTTTCATTTATTTTTTAGGATATCTTTACTCGTTTTGGTGTTCCAGGAGAAATTGTAACAGCTCAAGGTACTCAATTTACATCCAATTTGGTATAGAAGATAATGGAGGAATAGAAAATCAAACAGGGAAAGTATACTTCATATTGTCCTCAAGAAAATGGACAAGTGGAGTCCACCAATAAAGTCATTAAAGAAATTCTCACCAAAATTGGGCACTTGCATAGAAGAGACTAGGCAGAAAAGCTTCCAGAAGCTTTATGGGCATACCGTACCACATGGAGAAATACTATCAGACATACTCCTTATGAGCTTGTCCATGGAAAACAAGTCCTGTTTTCTATTCATTTTCAATTCAAAACTTTCAAGACAACAGTCAAATTGGACATTGATCTTTTATAAGCACAAAAACAAAAAATGGAGCAACTAAATGAACTTCATGAGATAAGAGAAGATGCAATCCAAAGAATTAATCTAGCTCAACAACAAATATTTAGATGGCATGACAAATATATCAAAAAGAGAAAATTCCAACCAGGACTTTGGGCATTACTGTTTGGTTCAAAGTTCAAATATTTCCAAGGGAAATTTCAAACACATTGGCTTAGGCCTTATGAGATTGAAACAGTCTCTGAAAATGGTGCAGTTAGAATCAGAACTATTGATGAAGAAAGGATCACTTTTCTTTTGAATTGTCATTGACTTAGAATCTATCATAAGACGTTAAGAAGGAAGAATTTATAAAAAAATTTGCAAGATAATACTGATTTAAATTTGATGAATAAGGATTTTCATTCTTCTCCAACTTGATCTCCAAAAATCTTTTTCTTTCTAAATTGTTTATATATATATAAACTTGAAAACAAAAAATGGTTGGAATGCTTATACAGAAAATCTAAGTTGAAAATCAATTTTCGACGCCTCAAATTTTCTTTACATCTTTTATAAACCCAGTTTCTTTATGTACCACTATTTTCTTTTTCAAAATAAAATAGCTACAGAATTATTGAGTTTTTGCAGCTTTGACAGATGTTTGCTGCCAATTTGGCAAATATTTCTGATGGAATAATTGAAAGAGTGATTGACTCCCTTCACTGCAAGGCACCTAAAGATAATACAAAGAACAACAACTAAAGGTTATAAGCAATAATTCAAATGTATGCAATTCTTTAATTTTATAATTGGGGTCAAAACATTAATCATATGAATTATATCGAAATCATACTATGGAATTCGAAATCATCATTACTAAATGTTGATAGTATTGTGTCAAACCGAATCTAGTCCGCCATTCACTCCTCAACATTATACCTACGCTCCAACTCACATCCCTATTTTTATGGATCTGATCACCCAAATCATGCTCATTCAATCTCTCAACGATTAGATTATATTACACTTCTTCATATCCTTACCACTCACACTCTTATCATTCACACTCTCGTCCTCATTACTATGAAACCCTCATAACCTATCAAAAAAATAGTCTTGAGACAAAGCTTCTCAGCCATGGGAGTTATAGTCAGAACAAAACTAGCAGGAAGAATTTTTTTGGAAGGATATCCATAGACAAGGGAATTCTTGTAGAAAGTGCATTGGCTAGATTTTGTAGAGAAATTTGATGGATTCCACAAGGAAGTAACCAAGTCCTTCATTAGATCCTTTGATGGAGTGGAAGTTGAGATAGGGGAGATAAAATTCACAGTGAAAGAATCCTTTGTTACTGAAGCTATTGGACTGCCTCGAATTGGAGAAAAATGGTTTAAGAACAGAGGTATTGAGAGAGAAGAATGGAAATTTTTTGTGAATAACCCTGGCATGGACACTTCCATTTTCAAGAAAAGCATCTCAAGCACAACATTAAAATGTAAGTGGAGAAATTTTCTTCTGATAATTCAAAAATTTATTACTTGCGAAGGGAGATTTGGGTTCATGTTTTTTCATCATATCCTACTGTTGATCAATTTTATTGTGGATAGTGAAATAAATATTCCTTATTTCTTACTCAATATTCTAAGAAAGATGTTAGGGAATGTCCAAAGGAAAGTTTAGTTTATAGAAAACACCATGTATCACCATGGTCCCATTAAAATCCTTGTTGAATTCCATCTTAAGAATGTGGGTGATAATTCAGAAATATTTTTGGTGAGGAACCATTTTAAAGAAGATAACCAAGAATAGCCAAGCAGTAGCAAGGTTAAGAGAGGAAGAAAAATAAAAAATGAAGGACCAACAAAAAAACTACAAAAACGGTCATAGGAGTAGTCAGATGATGACATTCCTCTTGCCAAAATTTTAGAGAATATGAACAAGAAGGATGTTAGAACAAAGAAATCCATCCAAAAGATAGAGAGCACACCCAAAACAAAGAAACCTAAGATAGAAAGAAAGAAGGAAAAAATTCAAAAGCCACCTGTGAGAAGTTTAAGAAGAAGTACTAGACTCAATCCAACAACAAAAGAAAGGCCTACAAAAAGTATGGAGCATATCAACCTAGAAGCATAGGAAGATTCAAGGGTTGCTCCACCAACTTTCATCACACCTCCTCAGAGTCCAGGATGAAAAACACCTGAAATTGATCTTGTACAACAGGAAATCTATGATTATATTGAGTCTCTGGAGAAACGAGATGCAGAAAAAATATCATATTCAAATCACGAAGAAGTCTAGTTTAGTAAACCATGACAACCTCCAATAGTAAATGTTTTAAAATAAGAAATTTTTGTGTTGGAGACACTAAACATGTATATTAAAAAAGATAATAAAACCCTAATGTCATAGAGTGAAATCAAAGTGGCTAATAGTGACAATCTCCTTTTACACCTAAGTATGTGGTACAAGAATAACAAGAAACTAAAACAGAAATATAGAGCTCTACAAAGGCAAGTCATAAACCTGAAGTACAAGATTCTCATGAAAAAGCGAAGGATGGCAGTGGGTGGAAAGAAAGGGAAAAAGATGAAGTTGGATGTACTTGCAGAAGTTTCAAAAGAAATGAAATAATTAAATAGGAGACATCAGTTTTGTGTTTTGCATGAGGACATGCAAAGACCTCAACATAGGGGAATGTAGAGTCTCATTAGGGTTTTGTTTTTTACACCATTTCAATCCAGTATTCCTCTTTTCATAACTACTATCAACTCAAATAAATAGTAAAATTACATATTATGACATGGCAAGGTACTCAAATGCCTTATTTTTCATATTTATTAATGTGCCTTATTATTAAGTTAAAGATTGTAATATCTAAAAAATTAATACGAATTTTCAGTTGTTTTATGATTCCGCGGCTATCTTCATGGTTTGTTGGATTCTAGTACGTCATCCAAGAAAATAAGCACATGGTTAGATAAGGATTGATCTCCTCATGGATCTCCTCCTATTCGCTCAAACCAAATCATCAAGGGAATTGCTTAGTGGCATAGTCAAGGAAGTAGGTCAACACGTGGATGAACAGAGCAACAAGAGTTCAAATCAATCACGACTCTCTGATTTCCTTTCCAAATAGAAAACCGTCGAGAAGTGTTCAAATTTCCATTATTAGATTAGCATTTAGATTAGGATTTATTTTAAGTTTTTAAGGCATGAAAAACTCAAAACTATTGGGCACAAATTTGTAATTTGGAATTGACAGTTTGAAGTTCCATGACTTTGTTCCTTTTTAATTGAAGAAGTTTTCTTATGAATATCATGCACAATTAGCTATTGAGATAAGAGTTATAAACTTGTTTCTTTGTGGAGGGCCCTTGCAGATAGTCGAGGTCCATTCATTTGCTTATTATCCAGATCAGTTCATTTCATTGTTTTTCTAGAATTCGATTATCATAGTTTCATTTCTTTGTAATTATTTGTTTACAGTCTTTCATTTGTTTTCTACTGATTTAAAATAATTTACATTCTTTATAAAATAGTATTGTGTATATAAATTTCCTTCCTTTCATAAGTAATCATGCTTGTTTAGATCACATTCTTTCTGCTTTTGTTTTGTTATTTAAATTAAGATTGATAATTGTGGTGTGTAGATATTAATCTAGATTGTTTTATATATTTTATCTTTGAATATAAGTAATTATTTTTAGAGTAGAAGTAATAATCTTTCTAGAGAATTATTTTAGATATCTTTTTTTTTATCATTTTACATAGTGACTAACAATAGTCAATTAAAGAAGATCAGGATAGCTTGTCTTACTTTCCTTCTCAAGAATTGGTTGTACTGTAAATCTTTATTTTCATTAGGAATATAGAAATAAAGAAAATCTATAAAACCATCCACAATCATTATCTTAATAAACTCAAAATAGCTTCTAATATATATAGTGCACTTGCACTTCACAATTATACCAACTTCGGTCGATAACTTATGTAAGCAATTTACGAATATTGAATTGACTAAACAATGTTAGGTTCATAATTTTACATCACATTACTACCTACGGTAACAACTAAACTATACCAAAAGTCTAGTAAAGAATACAAGAAACTAATACACAAAATTTCATCTGAAATCATAATATCAACAAACAATAGATAACTCACCACATTATTGAATGTATTTAGATGCTCTATCACTGAGTCTTCATCCTTCATTCTCAGGTTATACATCTTTTTCCATAAGATCATTTTGCTCGTCAGGGACTTAGAGTGTTATAAAGTCCCTAACTTGTTCCATAATGCCTTTGATGTAGCTTATCCTAAAATATTTCTTAATAATTAATCTAAGAAACACATATGCATTATGTTATTTTCCTTTCTATCCAACCTAGTCCAGTCTTTTATCAACATCCTCATCGATGCAGTACATGGATCCACGGTCATTCGATGATCTCTGTCAAACATCATATCTTCCAATTTAACCTTCAAGAACTCAAAAATCTACCCATTGAATTTCTCGATCTCTATCTTTGAACTACTCACCATTTCCTTCCACCACAAGAATTGATTTCATAAAAATCACACTATAATATGGCTTGTGATAGGACCAAGAAAAACCCCTTATACATAAAAGAGTACCCTTGAATCAAAAATCACTCTAATACCAAATGTAGGTTTTAAAACTATAAAATTAATTTATGCAAACAAATTCTTCATAAAATAGTAAATATGTAATGGAAAACACACATATAGGCACAAACATTTTAACCTCAAATGTCAAACTAGGAAACTATGAAGATTTTTTAGTATATTAGTATTTATAGTATTAAAATACAATATATATCCGATCAAATCCATAAACCACCATTGCATTTAACATGGATTAGAATATAATTGTAATTCCTTAATTGAAACAATAAAACCATGGGATAAACCACCTTGCACACACAAAACCACTTAAAGTGGAAACTTTGTGATGAAAGACACCAACAATCAATGCAAAAAGCTACCCATTTTTTTCTAGGGGTGCTTACCGAGCCCCTGTGAAAGCATGCTTCTTCCCTCATGTGACCTCCTATTTCACTTGGCACAATGCATAGTGTGTGTAGGTACCCATGTAAACAATATAATGCATACCCATCAAAAGAAACAATATTGATGCAAGGATTTGAAATTTTATTTTCTTGGAGTAATCAAATACCACCAAGGCCTATCACCATTATGATGAGGTAAACAAGAAGATTATTCTTTATAGAAATGTAATTTTTCTTGAATCTTCCAAGAATGAAAAATTTGTTGAGTGGTAGCATGGTCATCTGGACAGATTCACTTAGGAAAATATATATCATGAATGCTATTATGAGATTCAACGTATTAAAGGTGGGGGTTACTATCTTTGATAAATCTATTGGATATGATTTTGAAACAATACATCCCCTTCATGAAGATTCAATCAATTCATCATATCAGGAAAATCCATTGGATGATATAACTAATAGGTTTGGAATGTGAGTCTTGAAGGAAATGTAGCACCATCTCAATTAATGGAGCAACCTAATCCATTGAATAATAAAATTTCACCAAAATTGCCCATCAAAAAGCTCGAAATTGTTCATATCAATGAGGTCAGAAACAATGGACTCATAGATTCATATAGGCAAGATGGAGGTGGTGTACATCATTTTTATTCAAATTTTGTATATGATATATATATGTTTCGTATGATTGGGAATCAAATTTGTCTACTAATTTTAAACCAATTTGAAGAAGATGCTTCAAATGATGAATGGAAAAAATAAATGCACAAGTATGATGCTCTCATAAAAAATGGGACATGGAAGTTTATGGAACCTCCATTTGACCCCAATCCAATTGGATGCAAGTGGGTCAATAAGAACAAGTATAAAATAGATGGTTCACTTAAAAAAATACAGAAATAGTCATGGGAAAAAGATTTTCAAAAGAAATAAGTTGTTTATTATGAGACATTTCCTCCCATATCAAAATGGGCCACCATCCATACTCTATTTTCCTTGAAAACATATATTGGATAAACATTTCATCAAATGAATGTGAATAATACTTTCTTGAATGGATATTTGAAAGAGAATGTCTTCATGTCTCAGTTGAAAGATTTTTCAATTGTGAAGGGATGCAAATAAATAATATGTAAACTCGTCAAATCCTTATATGGCTTGAAATAAAAATTGTGAGACTACTATGAAAAATTAATTGAGTATCTTTTGAAATTAAATTTCATGAATTTTAAAATTGATGATGCAACTCTATTAGTCAAGACAGTTTGAAAAACTATCGTATACCTCGTAGTGTATGTAGATGATTTCTTGATGATAGGGAGTAATGAAATCCATATTGCTTCCATAAATAAAGAGATGAAGAAAGGGTTTCAGATGAAAATTTTTGTAGATATTCACTACTATTTGGTTATTGAAGTGACTCAACATCCAAACTAAACATTCACGTCCCCAAGAAATACATTGGAAAATTATTGAACAAGTTTAGCATGATTGACTCAATAACTATTATGCTTTACTCAACCTTATATATTTCACATGTAACCCCAACAAACTTAATGCGATTTAATTTCTTGAGGTCTCATTGAACTTTACATAATGGAATCTACCAATTGAAATAACTATTGAGGCTCCCAAAATTCTCTAAAATAATTACAACCCAAACTTCACAACCTTATAGAATCACTAAAGTGTTAAGGATATAAAATATATAAATAAAATGAATAGAGAAAGAATCACACTTTGACAAGTGAAAACAATGAACTTTGTATTCATAAATATAGAACATGTCCGTCCTTTACAGCTTATTAAATGGGAGGAAAAGGGAAAAGATGGTAAATGTACTTTTTCCCCCATTAATTTAATTTAAATATTATAGTAATTTAGTGTAATTTATTATGTTGAAGTAAATCTAAATCATTAAAAAAAAATTACATAAATATTAATTACACTAATAATTTTTTCTTAAATAATATTTTTGAAAAAAAACATTATATTTATTTTTCAATTTTTCAATTTTATTTTAATGAAATAATGTTGTCAAAATAATTATAATTTACTTTTATAATTTCAATCTGATCATTCTCTACATGTTTAATGAAATCACTTTATAAATCAATGTGTTTAGTTCTCTCATATTTTACTTATCTAATGAACTTTGATAATATATCAGTAAGTTTGGTGATATTTATCTTATACATATATAATCGAATGGCATTGTACATTCGAAAAAAAAAAATTATATTACAATATTCACAAAACTATAAATATGAACTTCCAAATTGTTATTATGGTAGGTAAAATACATTTCGTTTTGTCTTAATAATCAACTACTCATTTTTAAGGCAATTATAAAAAAATATGTAACAACAATATTGGTTTTATATATGTATGAAAAGAATTAGTTTAAAAATTTCTTTAAATATATTATCAATTTAATATTGGTATTAAATTTAAAAAAGAAAAATTGTTAAGTAATGTGAGTCCTCAGATAACTGGCACGTTTAACCTATAGCTTGAGTAGTTGCAACCTAAGTATTGGAAAATCCATTAGGGAAACATTTAATTCACGTTTCCTTACATGAAATTTACTCGTGATATGATAATCATATTTCTCTTGATTATGTTTATGTACTTATCATCAAATAAATGCCAAAACAATAAACATCACAGCCATAAGAAAATGAACATAAGATATAGGCTTGAATTCATGGCAAAACCCTCCAAGGGGAAAAACCATAAATAAATAATCTTCTTATAGAATCAAACTCAAAGGAGATTACCAAGACCAAATCCTAGACCAATCTCACCACCAAGTACCAAGCCAACAAAACTTCCTCCTTCTTCAATGAAAGAGAAGGAATAACCTTTACATATCATCAAAAAAATATGCAACACCTTCCTGAAGTTTTCAGACTTGTTGCATGGCTAGAATCCTAGCCCTCTAGCATGTGTGAGTTGCTACAGAGATAATATAGATTTCTGAACATAATAGAACTTGATTCCTTTTTTGCTAGGCTCTTCTAGACTTCCTAAAACTTTCACATGTCTCCTTCAATTGAAAATCATACCCAAGAGATGATTTCTTGTTCCATTTAAATAAGGTTGAAGCTCTTCTTTTTATATCCTTTCCAATAGGATCCATTAGCTGTCTATTGGTTTACTTCTTCCTCGCTAGTTGACTTGGTCTTGGGATCCTTCTATACACTTAAAATAGAAAATATTTTTTCCTTTCTTGATACAAATTCCCAAAAGGGTCTTTTACATTATGACAAGGACAAATTGACTAATGTAAACCCTTGGAGACCTAATGAAAAATATTTTGAGCATGGAACCCATGCTTTTACAAAAATATTTTTTCCTTTTGTTCTAACATCATTTTGTTTCTCCACTTGATAGATACATGAGTTAAATGACAATTATGAAGAGTCAAACTAGTCTCTTTTTCCAACACTCTCTCTTAAATAGGGAGGTATTCATAATTTTCCAACTGGTACAAGGACAACACTCCCTTTGAAAAGTTCTCATAAGAGGAGTTGGATTGGTAAGACATATGTAAGCATCAACATTATTATCAATAAAAATTATCTATGAGGCCTAATTAGACAAGCTAAACTTCATTTGAAAGCTTTATGGTGGGAGGATTTACGTGTGATACAAAACTACCTCTAAGGAACATACCCCACCTGGATGTTCACCGTTATGTCCTCTTAGGACTATTATTATGTTGGATTTCAAAGCTTGAGTCCTAAAAGAATATTGATCCTCTTCGACCACCCTTATCTTGGACAATTGTCCTATCCTCAAAGAGTGTCAATACCTTTACTTTCCTAGATGTTCTATCCTTAAGGAAACCACACATGCTTATCCAATCCTATACCATTTTATCCCCAATTTCTTCACATAGACTTACAGATTTTAGTCCTCGTCAAGTAAATGACACATGAAGAAGAGAATGGTTATGTGATATCCAACATCACTCCCTCTCTCCCAAAGAGGATATCCTTATTCTCCTTTTAATCGTAGAATAGATCCATCCTCCTATTCAAGGAGAATCCTTTACACCCTCTCAAATCCAAAGGAGATTCTTGACTTCCTCTTCTAGTTGAGAAGTCATACAATATTTCCATATTTCTTCCATTAAAGTATCAAATACATGTTCTTGATAACTCAATGGATCTCGCTTTCCTTCGCAACTCATTATATTGAACTTCATTCCTTTAATGGTATCATTGAGCCATCTTTCCCCTTAATATGTGACAGGTTCCAAGTCATTAGTCTTACATGTCACGTTCATATTGTTATCATCAATGAAGGCATTATATCGAGCCTTCCCAAACATCAAGCTAATTATAGCTTCCTCATGAAAGTGCTCTTCTTTGACCTTCAGGTTATCTTCTCACACTGCTACCTTTCAATCCCAATATGAGTATATATTTTATAGTTGGCATGTATCATATATTGAGTTTCAATCAACATTCTCCATATAATTGAACTTTCTTCAACTATCATCATGCATTGTTTCAACATCTTTGTAGATAGCAAAAAAATATGTTCACTAGATAAGCAACAAAAATATTAACATCAAACTTACCTCATCATGAAAAATTTCTCATCATCAACATCCTCATGGTCCATATCCACTTGAATCTTCCTTCTTGCATCAGAGTTCCCAGGGATTGAAATTGATTACCAAGTTACCATTTGCTTTCAAATATTATACTAGATGTTGATCATTAATAAATATATTCTAGCGAGAAAGTATTATAATTTTAGCCATTCTAGAGTCAGTCAAATTTATCTTCTTAGGCATAATATAACAAAATGAAAGATTCACTATGCATATGACCAACCTTTCTTATAGGATTATATGAATCCTACCCAAGGGTTACTTTAAACGTGCATTCTTAATATTTCACACAATCATCTAGTTATTTGTATCCTATAATGAGATTTCAACTTGACCAAATGCATTCCTTCATCTTTTCCATAGTATTATTTCCATACAATATGGAATATATACTAATCCTTGTCATAATTCCTTTTCCAATAACCTCCATAATGATGGTTCTTATAGGATCTTGAGAATCCAGCTTAGCAAAATGGATTCCTATAACATAATGTTATACAATTTATGGATGAAAACATATTCAGAATGGTCCCAATCTTTTAATTCTTAAACAACTAGATGATTTATCTTAAGAAATTTAAACAAGTAGAATTTAAATATGCTACTATTACATGCTTATATCTATGATGCCATACTTAGTCAAGATTCTTCTAGAAAATATAATGATGCATGCTTACTCCTTTGAACTTGTTACCATCAATTCCTTCAAGGTCCTTACAGTTCTATCCTCACATCATGCTCATCATCTCCAAGGAGAAATCATCAAGCATAATACATTCTTTTCTTATTTACTCCTTCTCATCTTCCTTTTACATGCAATCTTTACTAGCAAGTACAACGAAGAAAAATATACAAATACAGAAGCATGGAATATATTTGTCAATATAGGATTTCCATGGTTTATCAAAGGATAGCTCCTAGGGTTCTCAAGTACAAACCCTAAATTCCTTGATATTTTCCCTCTGAAGCATCAATCCTAGTTTCATGCATATCCTAATTATTCCAATTCCACCCTCGTTAGTTTTTACAAGTCTTAGATCTTTTTACAAACCCTAGATGTTAAAAATATTGGATTCTATTTCCTTTAATTTGGTTTTTCATATCTAATACCTATTTACGCTTACAATCGCTAAAACCAAAATTTCATGAAGGTAAAGCTGGTAACCCTATATTATTTTTACCATTCAAAACGTGCAACAAAACATAATGCATTGCATACCTTTAATTTATAAACAAATTATATCTAATATTATTTGTGTGTACCTTCTGAGTTTGATTGCTGGTTAGGGCACACATGTTTCATGTGTCAATCTTCCATCTATTGGTCAACCTCCTTCAAAACTCATGGCCTCTTTTCTCTATAAGTTTTATGAAACTCATTTCCCTGAAGAAACTTCTAACACCTTGTATGTAGAATTGAGGTTCTGTATCATCAAATTTATAAGAAGAGCTTCGGCGAAATCACATCTAGAAAAGACTTTTGACCAAAAGTTTTCTGATGTGATTTCGCCGAAGCTCTTCTTATAAACCTTGTTTATGCTTATTCAACCATACCAACAGTTACCACATGAGCTCGACATTTCCTTAATAGATATTTGTACCTCTTGGCCTGCTTCTTTAGGAAATCTACTTCCAATGTTATCATAGATGTGCCTAGAATAGCCTTATTCAATAGATGAAATTCCTGCTTCTATAATCACCTCAGAAATGATGAACTTCTTGCACAGGAATTTGGACTAGTTCTAGAGGTTCATACTCACTATAACAACTTCCTAAAACTAGGTTAGGATCCTTCTTCCAACTTCAGTCTTTCATTCTAGCACTTATTGACCTTGGAAGATAGGCGGCATGCTTCTTTTAGAGATTCAAACCAACTATGATCTAAGCATGATACTCTAAGGATTTTGGCCCCCTATTAGGCCTATAACTTCTATAGGTCTACCTTAATTCATCCACATCTGATCTCCAAAATCGTGCACAATCCTCCTTCTTGATCCCTTTTTTATATGTGTTATACTCTGGGAAATGTCAGCCTAGAATGGGTCTGTTTCTATGTACCTCGGATCTCTTGAAATGAACTTATCCAACCCTTCTAGATACCTCAAAAATTTTGGAATCCAAGCCCAAGACTATGACCTTCTAAATAGTTGTTGTAACCACGGTTTAGCACCCAAACTAGGTCTCAGCTACTCTTAACATAGTATAAAATATAGTGGACTTGTTCTTTGAAGGTTTTCTCCACATAAAGACGCCTAGCTCAACCCTTTCAAACTTAGCCTTTCTCCTCTTTTTCCTATGGAAAGAAAAAACCTTAGAAAGATGCTAAGAAATCTTCCTTCCTTACTTGATTTTCTTCCTCGAAGTATGTAGTTGCTTCATATTGTCTTCTCAAATGATGTATGAAATTTTGGTGGCTTTTTTGGCCTTCAAGGCATTCAAAAAAATTCTCTTCCTTTTGTCTTTTAGAGCATTGTGAAGACTCTTCCTGTGATCTTCCAGCTGCCCATACTCTTGACCTTAGCTTTGTAACCATGTTGGAAAATCCATAAGGGAAACATTTAATTCACTTTTCCTTACATGGCATTCACTTATGATAATATATTATTATTTTTCGTGATTATGTTTATGTTCTTATCATCAAATAAGCATCAAAACAATAAATATCACAACCATACAAAAATGAACACAATATATAGGCTCCAAGCTAGGGAAAAACCCATAAAGAACTACTCTTCTTATAGAATCAACTTCAAAGGAGACTTCCAAGACCAAATCTTAGACCGAGGCTACCACCAAGAACCAAGCCAATCAACCTTCCTCCTTCTTTAATGTAAGCGAAGCAGAATAGCCTTTACATTTCATCAGCAAATTCTACAACACCTTCCTGGGGTTTTCAGACCTGCTGCATGACTAGAAACCTAGCCCTCTCACACTTGTGAGTTGCTACCGAGATAATATAGATTTCTGAACAGAATAGAGCTTGACTCCTCCTTCGCTAGGCTCTTCTAACCTTCCTATGACTTTCACATGTCCCCTTCTATTGTAGATTGAACCTAAGATATTCTTGCTTCTCTTTAAATAAGGTCAGAGTTCTCCTTTTTATTGCCTTTCCAAAGGGCTCCATATCCCTTTCTAGGCCGACTTCTACCTAGTTGGCTGACCTGGTCTTGGGAGCATTCTAGACACTTCCAAATAGAAACCATTTTTCTTTTCTTGACACAAATGCCAGAAAGGGCCTTTTATATTATGGCAAGGACACTTTGACTCATGTAAACCCTAAGAGACCTAATGACAAATGTTTTGAGCATGAAACCAATGGCTTTACATAAATAATTTTGTATTTTGTTATTACATCATTTTCTTTCTCCATTTGATAGGTACATGAGTCAAATGACAACCATGAAGACCGAAACTAGTTACATTTTCCAACACTAAGGGCATCTAAGTCATCAAAATCACCTGAGGATTGAAATCAACCTAGGAAACACCAACCATTAGCATGGATGAATTTTTGTCCACAAAGTTTCGAACCGGTGACATAACTTGTGGCTTGAATAGCCACGACCTAGGGGCATCTAAGCCATTAAAATCACCTAGGGATCGCACCTAGACCAGGTTACACCAACCCTTAGCATCACTAGATCTTCACGCATGAGGTTTTGAAGTCGTGAATTTTGCCCCACGAAGTGCCTTAATAGAACACTCTAGATCTTTGCCTACGACGTTTTGAACTGGTCACATTTTCACCATGGCGTGCCTTAATAAAACACCATGTCATTGCTAGTGAGCTTGATTATGGGGATTTGAAACTTTAATCTTATGAATTTCATGATTTACATAATAGTTCATAACATTGTGTTTCTCAACTACACTACCCTGTTAAGCTACAAATATTTTAAAATTATTATTTTAATATATATTAAATTATTTATAATTAATAGTGTTTTTTTATAAATTCTAAATAATATTTTTTAAGAAATAATTAATAAATATATATAAATATCTTATGTATAATTTTTTAATAAATAAATTATTATTATAAAAATAATATTTTTAAAAATAATATAAAATATGATATATATTTAATTGGAAATTATTAAAATACTTATTAATTAATTTTATTTTCAATATATATATATAAATATCTAAATATATTTTTAATTAAATATGAACCAAACTCATTGGTTCGAAACGCATGACAAAAGTATTATAATGTGATCTCCGCAGAAAATGTTTTCTCAAAAACTTGATATAGATCACAAAAACTTAAACTCAACAAATAATTAATACTTTATAGAAATAATATCTAAAAAGTAGCATAAATATGATATATATTTAATTGGAAATGATGAAAAGACTATTTAATTAATTTTATTTGCAAGAAGATCTTTGTTAATTTGAATATTTATTTATTAGACTCCTCTTCTTTAGTGTAGAATTTGACAATTTGGAAGAATTATAATTTTAGGAGGAATCATCTCCAACTTTTTACAGATCTCGAATATCTACACCCTTACCCTTTTTCAAACCTCCATTGGGTGACGAATAATTACACCTTTTCGTTGTTTCAAACTTTCATCGAAGACCTTTCTACTATTTATCTTGACCATATTGATTTTCCCTTTAATTTTAATGTTTATCTTAAACTTTATATTCACATTTTCATATTGGCTTTTTCTTAGTTTCATAGACATATTATTACATTGTTACTTATTAGATGAGAAAGAAAATAAAGAAAATCCTCCACTCATCCTTCTTCTAGTTACATTTGTGTCTAGATCACCTCCACTACGCCCAAACTTTGAGGTCTCCATCAGTAATTACATCTCCTCCCAGGCCTCTGCTTCATCTTCACCACACCGAGACTTTGGCGGTCTCCGTCAAGAATCACACGCCAGAGACTTTGGAGTTTTGGTTTCTAATTACGCCTCTCATCGCTCCAATAATCACTTTCAGCACACCAGAGATTTTGGGGTTTTGGTCACTAATTACACCAGTCATCCCTCTGTACAGTTTTCTTCACCACGCAGAAAACTTCGTATTTGTCATAATTATATTTATGAATATGGTTATATATATGGTTGACATAATTTTATGACCTATCATATTTATAATGTAGATGTGGTAATTACACCTC
>APFE031650167.1:0-42742 GCA_000404065.3 Pinus taeda | reverse complement strand
TCTTCTTAGTATGGCCATTATTGATGTTTTATAATACTTTTAATTAAAAAAAACCAAACACGCATATTAATTTTTATTTTTATCATATATGATGGCTTTTATTATTTATTTATTTAATTTTAAAAGTGATACATGTCACCGCCAAGTTGAAGAGAGACATAATTACACATCTCTCTCATACTGGGTTGTAGAATGAGCCTCTAGGATCAACCAATATAGATCCATCTTAGCCAGAGATCCAGCAAGAGCCGAGAATTATCAAATCTCTTTAGGTGAAAACTTCTTTTAGAGTGGAAAATTTGAATAAAATTTATACACCTAGACATACTTGATCATATATCTATATATAAATTCTCATTTTCTGTTTTTTATGTTGTATTTTTTAATGTATGGATCAAAATTTACTTGAGCATAAAATAGTGAGAATTGCTTAAAATATTTTAACTATAATTAATCTTTTCAATTTCTTTATATAATGTATATATAGCTTTCTTTAAATTTTAACTAATTTTTTTCTCTAAATTCATATAAGATTATGTTTTTTTATGTGTATATTGAACTACTTTATTTATGGTTGAGAGTGAGGAGGACATTTTTTTACCACTTCTCCTTAGTATGACCACTAAGAGAAATTATTTTATTGATGTTTTATAAGAGTTTAGATTAAAAAAACATATTTAGTTTTGTTTTTTATTATATGTAATGGTTTATATATATTTATATATAAATTTTGAATGGACACATGTCAACTCCATTTTGAACAAAAAAAAATATTTAGATATCAGAAATATCTCTCATACTCAGTTGTATAATGAGCCTCCTCTCGGGTCAATAAATTGATTTGCTTGTTTTAAATATGTATTTTTTTAGAAGATTATTGAAAATGTATTTGCTGATTCTATATATATTACTACATTATGAAAGATTATTAGAAACAGTTATAGTATGCTTTGAACTAATCGAATTATTTAATTAATTAAATTATTATTAAATAATATTGTACATAAGTTATAATTATTAATTATGATTTTTAAATTGGAGTGTACATAATGATAATTAATTAATAATATATTGTTTTTATTATTATATTATTTTATTATTAAGTGATGAGGTAGTCTAAAGTCATATATATATATAGATATGGATAGACCTTTGAGGTATAAATATTCCGTGGACTCAAAGACCTTCGGGGTTCATGAACCACATCGAAAAAAATAGATTGTATATTGTTGGAATCACAAGTTTGAGTTGTTAACTCTCCATAATCTAGATTCTAGTCAAAAACTCTAAAACATATAATAATTAGGCAACCATTTTTTCAAAGTGGTAACCTATGTGCTATATGTTTTGAAGTTTTTCTAGTAAAATTTTCTACTCTATTTTGCAACAAAATCTACTCTAATTTGCAAAAACATAAGGTAGTGATGTGTTGGAATAACAAGGCACTAAAGGTCTTTAGGTTGATGAATACACACACATGTATATATAAAATAAAACAAAATTTAAAGAATAAAAGATCAAAATTTAGTTAAAATAGTTTCAGTCGGTTCCAGTCATAAACATCAAAAACTTCAAATTGTAAAACTTGTTTTTAAAATTTGACCCAATGGTTGGAATCACCAGTAATTATTTTTGCAAAATTCTCTGACTCTTAGTGATTTTCATGGTAAGTAATCTCATATGTAGTCAAAAACACACTTTAAACAACAAAATATCACAATTTAACTAAAAGTATTTACAATAAATTTCACCAAAAACTCCAAAACACATAATAATTACACAACACTCTTTTTTAGATCATTTGTATGTTTTAGATTTGAATATTAAATAGTTAACTCTTAAACTAGTATTGATCTCATTTCATTAATTAAGAGATATGTATTGGTGGATATGATTGTTAAGTGTATTATTATATATATATTATATATAGTATATATATGGATTTTGATGGTTGGTTGTTTGTATATTATATTTTTTAAGAGTATAAAGGGGGCTGGGTCATTTTTTTGAATATATACTTATGTAAGTAATCAAATTATTAGAAGAAAATGTGTCACTTATCCTATAAACAAGAAAGTTTCATACATCAATTTAATGTTTAACTCCATAACTCTAAAAGTAGATTATTATTATCATTTTTCAAGTTGGATCCTACAGGCTTTACCTATGGCTTAAGGAGTAGTGACCCAGGGGCATCCAGGCTGTCAAAGTCACCCAGGGATCAGACTCAGTCTCGGCGACACCATCCCTAAGATGAATCGATTTTTTGACATGTATCCTCCCCTAGCACACGGTACAACCACACCATGTGAGGTTTGATCCTGGGTCACCTTGTTAACAAGGCCCATGCTCAAGCGATTGTGCTAGTGGGAATTCACAAAATTAGACTATTATTATTAAATAATACTTGTAACCTAAATAAAAATATTTAATTTTGGGATTTTAAAATTGATTTATCACTAGTAATAAATAGTAATTGTAGCATAAAGTGATGAGGTTCTCTAAAGTCAAATATAATTCAATTCTTTTATAGTTAAATAATGTGGTCCAATCTCCACACATTAGTCAACATTCATGTCTCATGAACCTTTAGAATGATTCCCAAATCCACACATTGTTAAACATTCATGTCTCGTGAATCTTCAAAATGATTCCCCAATAGTTTGGTGGCTCCACATTACCATCGAAATCCCAGCCCATGCAAACACATGACTTCAAAATATTGTTGTATGTGTTGTATGGGATATATGGAGGTTCAACCACACCCATAATAAATGTGGGAGGGAGTAGGGGCATGTTTTCCTCATTCATAAGGAGAAGCACACACACGTAAGGTAAAACATTTTAATGCCACAAGTAGAGAATCACAGTGTTTTTAACTTAGATATGAATTTATAGTCTATAAAATGTACATTGAAAATTGGTACATTGAAGATGGTGTGTGGATCTATTTCTTAGTGGGGCATATATTCCTAAATAATGAGCTTATAAGGCTAGGATGGTCATTACTTTTCTTTTTGCAAAATTTCAAGTCTGAATATCTAAGGTCATAGAAAATAAACCAGGTCATTGTGTAGGTCAATACATGGAAATGCCACCTATCTTGGATAAGGAGGAATTCATCCATCATCTAGATTACCACTCTGCAATGTTGGATCACATTCTATATTATTTAAACAAATAAGAGGAAACAAGGGTCACAGAGGTTAAGGCCTAGTTACTGCTCCTAAATCAAAATAATTGTCTACTACAAACTAAAACTGACCGACTAAAAACAAATCTCGATCTATTAGACCGCAATTTTGCAAGACTTGAATTCTTGAGTGCTAAAGGTGTATAAGAAGTCATCTTGGGTTAGGACATGAGAAAGGTGTTGGATGTGAATTAACTTACGACCTTGGAAGGACTCAAGAAAGATGTTGAGGTGGCAGGAGTGACCTAGGTCCCTGATCCAATGCAATAAAGGAAAGATGCTGATGAAATTATTGATGTTAACCTTAAATTTGGCTTGATCAATGTAGGTTATTTCTCTATTTTTTTTAAATTGTGTATTTCAAATATGTACCAGTTTTAGAATTTTACTGGAAGGTTTCGGGATGATATAAATTAAGATTCACAGTATGCAGGACGTGTAGTAGCTTAAAAAATATTTTTGGACATGTTTGAGCTCAATAGACAAAGATTTAGGTGAAATTGTAAAATTTTCTAGCCTTGAATGAAACTTGATATTAATATAAAGAATCCTAATCATTTCTTTAAAAAAAATACAGTAATAAAAAACTCAATTTTATTCATATTTAATTATATAGATAGTTATTGTGACTTGAATAGTAATATTGTTTTAGATTTATTCCTAGAGTATATATCTATTTTATATTTCTTAGTTTTAAAAGCTCTTAGTGTTTTACAAGAGTATGGGAGACAAGTCATTATACTAAATAAATACATTACAATAATTAAAAAAAATATCGAATTCACTTTCAAAGTAAAAAACTAAATTAATATTAAAAAAATGAAAATTAACAATGTAACAAACATAATAATGAGTAATAATTAATTAAAATGTATAAAGGTGTATCTTATCAAAGAAACACATCTGTTCATATGAAAGGGCACTATGTCTCGTATTTATAATGGTCCTCATCATAACTATCAATCCAATTTATTCTATCATCCATCAATATGTATATTGTTTACAATATTTCATGTACAAATACGTTATAAGTACAAACAACTACAATATTTTTTTAGTATAATGGTATCAGAGTCGTGTTCTTCGATCTCAACCTTTTTCCCATAAAACACTCCATCTGTAATTCCATGGTGATCAAAGTGTTTCGCTACACATCTTTAGGAGATTCTCCATTTTTTCCTCAATACCTTTTGGCCATTAAAAAGGAATAAAGAAATAAAGCTTTACACTTAAAAAACTCTAACAGAAAAAAATGAGAAAATTTGCAGTTAAAAAACCTTAATAAAAAATTATTAGAACAAATTAGGGATTTAAAAGATGAGAAACTCTGGTTATTCTTTTATAAATGTTAGAAAATTATATATTACATAGCAATGGAACACATAAAATATATTGTAGAACTATAAACACAGAAAATGCATAAAACAAGAGAGACACAGATATACGTGGTTCACCTAATGCATGGCATCAAAATGAAATTGAATCATAAGCTTAAGAACTTTTACTCTAAGAAAATGATAACCAAAATTTTCTCACTCAAATTAAGAAACTTAAGGATGATAAGAAATCATTAAAGAAAAAATTAAAATAAATAATCATGAAAGAACTATCAAAGTCTTCAAACGTAACAATGCAAGTTGAAGAAAAAGGAAAAAAATATCAATCCATTCAATACCACGAATCAAGAAGATGACAAATCAGTTGAATGAAACACATACTGAGATGTTGTAGTTCATATGATCAAATTTCCAAGCGAATATTTCGTAACCAGCTCAAAAACATCAATACTCGAAGTAAATGAAGAAGTTGCCACACATATGATAATATAAAATCAAATCACAAAATTCATTATCGACATCTAAACCACAAGAGAAGACATCATAAAAATTTTGGGTATCCATTTCATTCAAAAAGAAAAAAAGCAACACTTATGTTTCAAATAATAAGTATGTTAACACAATCCAATCTCATGATAAGAAATTATCCCAGCCATCAAGTAATTGCAAATTTCCACAGAATATTGATTTAGGATGGTGAGATACCTTCTGAGTTCAAAAACCTTATTTATCTTTCAAAGTATCTTCTCATCTTCTATCATCGAAGATGACAGCTTGAATACTTCCAAAAAGATGTGAATAGATTAGAAGAGAAATAAATAGATGACATAATTGTCGGAAATAAGATTAGAGGAAAACATTTTTGAAGAAGAAGAAAATGTTATAAATATAATTTATATAAAAATTAAAATAATAAAACTAATCATAATAATAATTAAATAAATAATAATCATAATGAAGAGGCATGTCTAAGGGGACATGACCATTCATGAAGGGTCACTTACCTGGGTATATAAGCAGGCCCTCATTTGTAACATTGAAATCTCATATCTCATACCTCTTATATTCCATACATTCTGAATATTCTATTATGCATATGAACTTGTTCATCAAATTATGAATATAATTATATAAAAGATAAAATAAAATAATCATCATAATAATAAGAAAATAAATAATAAGTAGTACTTAGGAGGCATGTCTAAGGGAACATGACCATTCATGAAGGGGCACCTGCCTAGGTATATACGTAGGCCCTCCTTTGTAACATTGGAATCTCATATCTCATATTACATGTATTCAAACATTCTTATATAAATATATTATTCATCCCACGGTGGAAATTCTTATATCCCAGACATTTTAAATATTTTGCTAGTATTTCGGATTTTAAATTTCTACAACCATTTTCATTGTGTTGTAAAAAAACTTCTCGATTCATCACATTTGCTATTTTTACTCTCGACGTCGAACCAGGAACTTTGGTTCGTCTTCAAGATGAAAAATATATGAAATAATGAACTTCCCACCTTATTAATAAATAGAAGAAGGATGTGAGAATAACAGTTGACACTAACACTAAATTTACAAAATTCATTATTAATTAGAATTTATGAATTTTAAGGGGATTAAAGATAAAATCAAATGAGTTTTTTATGATTTAATTAATCATATAAATGGTAATATTTAGATAATATGAATCTAATATGTACAAATGCCTTAGTAAGTAATGTTAGGATTATAATATCCATATCAGATTATATTATATTAATAAATATTCAAAAGATAATAATAATATAAATATATAATGAGAATCAAACAAATGTGTATATGTGAAAAATAAAAGAAATTGATTGTTGTTTAAAAGATTATAATGTCATTAATTAGGCTTTGATTAGAGGGGTTATATATTAATAACCTTATGAATCAAATTAAGAAAAATAGATGAAGTGATTGATCGTGTGACGCATTTAGGATTCTTCAAGGCTAGGGAGAGGAGGTTTTAAAGATATTGATTTGGATGTTAAACTGGGAATTGACTTCTCGCTAATGATCCATCTATCCTCTCGATTAAGGTTATTAGGGTGTTTGTTGATTTCTATGGCTTCTATGAACTTCCTATGGCACATATCTTAGGTTTTTGTCCTTGGTTGTAGGCACAGAGTGTGTAAGAGAATGAATTTAGCCCTCTAGTCACTGGGAGGTAGTTTGGAGGGAGAAATTCTGGGCTTAGACACTCATCGAAAGGTTTTAGTCCCCAGTTGTAGGCTTTAGATAGTGTAGGAAGTGATTTTGTTAATTCATTCACTTGGATAGCACTATGAGCGTGTGATTTTGACTTGGTGGTCACTCGGACAAATCAATAAGAGAGCGACTTTGGTTCTTCTGTGTTTAGGGCAATATTAATAGGCATACTCCTCAGAGACACTTTTCTATTATAGTTGCTCATATAATGTCTTAGGAAGTGTGACTTTGAGTTTTTCAATTGCTCACAGACAATACTAATGATAGAAACCCAATTTACATCTAAGGTTTTGGCATCTTAGCATCAGTGATTTGTGGATTTGGGTTTCTCTGCTACATATTGGTGGATCTATCGTTCTCTGTTTTTATGATACATCTATAGGTCAAGCATATTGTTACCTATTCTTGATCATATGTATTGGGCTCGTTTTACTCACTGTTGTAACTTTTTACCACGATCTAAGAAGAAGAAGAAGATTTTCAAGGATTTTCCCAATAGTGGGTTTTTCCTTGGTCGTGAACCAATCTTATTGTCTCTATAAGTGTGCATGCTTTCTTCTAATGTTCCTTTTATATTCTTCTACATTGATGATGATGGTGACGTTGTTTCTTTCTATTTTATTGCACATGTTGATGTATAATAGTGTAGATTTGAATAATGAAATAATAATATAGGGTGAACTTAAAGTATTAATGGTGAAATATAACCATCATAGTAAAGAAAATTGTTTCCTTAAGGAAAATTAACGTGGAATCAGAGCTAGGTTGAATAAAATCCATGGAAATCATCGTGATGATGACACCATTGATGGAAGAAACGAGAGGATGGTGGAAAACTATAATAATTGTAGGGTTTACGAAAAACCCTAGGCATGTTGATGATTAGGGTTTGATGTATTATATGAGGCTATGGATGGAAAGAAAATCTTGGTCTATGGTAAATTCTTTAGATTTCATGTATGAAACTCTAGCGTGATCTATGTGCAGATTCTCAGCCACTTGTGGAAGATTTGATGAAGTTCCAGATGGGATAACCCTTAGGAGGTATGGTTGGATACTTGAAGACAACATTGGTATATGGAACATGGACATTGATGACTCTTGAATATTGATTTGAGAGGGAGAGGATCACCTCTCATTGAAGATATGCATTTCTTAACTTATGATGCTTCTTACTTATAGATATTATGATTATGTTTATTTGATTATATGGATGTTTCTAACCTCCATGATGATATGTTATGAGTAGGTTCTTTGTAAGGATTATTTTGAGATGCATATCTGGAAATAAGTAAAGAGGTACTTGATGAAAATATGAAAAAGTAATTCAAGTAGCTCATGGGTAATGAACACTCTTCTAGTATTTGAATAGTACAAGATATGGATGGTATGTTGTGTTTCAACTATTGACTTGGTAAGCCCTAAGGTTGGATGAGAATGATTCTTTATTTAATGGATCATACATGTATATGAAAGTGACTTGGATCTATGTTTCCTATGAGGAAATGGTGCACTTGGTATTGAACACTTTGATCTTCTTGAATTCAATGAAGTTATCAAATGTTGATATATTGATACAATTAATAGTTGGCGAACATCTATGATCTATTTTTTTTATATCTTGATCATAAAGAAGGATAGTACCTTGGCTCTATAAAATGATACTTTTCATAGAAGCATAGTTCATTGACTGCTATACATGATTATGTTGTTAATTCTTGTGACAAGCACGATGAAAGCATACGGAAAGAGTGATTGACACTCTTGTTGTTTGACCTAATTTGATCTCATTAGTCATGAGGAGCATGGCAACTTTGACATGAGAAGTATAACTATAAGATTGATATTCTACATATCTTACTACCTATGGTCTTTTCTTCATGAAATATGGTTAAACATGAAATAGTAAGTTGATGGAGTGACTTGATGGAAAATGCTCTTGTGTTCATAATCTTTGAGATATGATGTTTCTTCTATTTTCTTCTTTGAGTCTAAAATTTTGATGAAAGAATGATTTCATGATGTTGATAGCCATATGTTTATCATCTAATGAATATGTTGTTGTATGACTTAAGTCAAGACAGGTTAACTACATGAATGATGATGAATGATGTAGATCCCCCGGTAGAGGTAGAATCACTTCTCAAGATTCTTACCCTTATCACTACTTGTATTCTATGATTCTGAAGTATGATTTAAGTGCACCTCATAGTATTTATCTACAACATTACTTTAGATATGAAGCCCATATAGAAATTAGGGTTTATGTTCTAGTTGCACTCACAGATCTAGGATATCTCATCCCTCGTCACACTCATGCTGAGGCCTAGACAACGACAAGACAACTATAGTGGCTCCCATGCTAACTAGAAGAGAAACACCAGAGGTTTGACTCCCGCTGACCATCATTTGAAGATTTCTAAAGATGCCTAAACTCTGAATTATGATGTCCTTGACATATTCTTCCACTATTAATTTATTTCTGAAGCTGTTGAGTTAAATTATTGATCATATAATGGAGTATTTTCCTTGAAATCGGATAGTCACCTGAAATATATGAGGACCAAATATGTATTGTAGATAAGACAAATATTATCTAATAGGAAAAGGTTCAATGATTGCCATAACATGAACATGCAAAATAAATTTTTGTTTGCAGGTGACCAAGACATACAGATGGATATGTCACTATATCTTAGCTACAAGGGGTTGGCATGATTTGGCCTTACTGGTATATGTGAAAAGTGTTTCTTCATGATGTTTGACAATAACTTTGAGTTCAATATTGAGATGTGCTTTGACTATAGATCTCTCTTCAATAACATTTGGACATGACGTGATGTCTAGTGATATGATTTGAAGATTGTTGATTTTCCCTAACATCGATAATATGTGGGCATGATGACTTATTGGCCTCATCATTATTAGCACAATAGTTGAAATAATGAGAGTTATGATTTGGCATGAAAAATGGAACTTTCATGACTCATCCTTGACATATGCATTTACACCTACTGATAGGATGACTTATATTATGCTTATGAGAATGACTTGATAAAGTTTAGATTGATACTGCATGACTTATTGGCATGATGAAGTCATGATTTCATATGAGATACACCTACCTCCTCGATGAAAGTAATAATACTTTGATAATGGTCATCATATGGGTTCTAAACTCTAATGATTTGACATTGTTGTTGATGGTACGACATTGAGTTATGTAAGGATGATAATGTTGGCATTATCATTAGAGAATTGCAATCCAGATATTTTTATATTTTAGAGTTATATGATGAAGTCAGGATGACGAGTTCCAAAGTATGGCTTTGATATTTATTATGGTTCTGGTTTTATTTCCTCGTGATCTACGTGTGAGAGGAGATGAACCTATGATGATATAATCAGAGGGAGAAGGCTTGTGAATCCCAAAATAATGTATCATGGCATGATGAATCAATTTCTAGAATTTGAAAAGAAATTCCATATTTCAAAGTTATTGGAAAATGTCATGAAAAAAAAAATCCTTGGATACTCTTATTTGAAGTTCAATATGTTGTTGAACTTGACATGGAATCCAACAGTTGGAGCATTGATGTTCTAGTTTGAACATCCATTTCTAGATGTATGATGTGCATAATGAATTCATGAGTGTTTCTTCACTCACATAGAGTAACCATTCGAGCATGCTTTGAAATATCTGCATAAGGTTTTCTATTTTGAGAATGTGATATTTCTCCTATGATATATACCTACAAAGATGTATTGCTAATACTTGAGATTATTGTTGATATGGACATTCGAATGCTACTTTAGCATGAGATCTACCGTGATATACTGGATGAGAGGTCGATAGCATGACCAAGGTTGATCATGATGTTGCTAAAATAGCTAGCTATGAAGCAAGATATAAAAGCTCCTTAGAAGAGTTGTTTGAGCATGATCTCAATATGACAAGGATACCATGAATATATTGTGATGATCCAATTGGAGGTAAGCTCCATATCTATGGTTGGGACCAAGGTACTCTCATATATTGAGACAATAGAACTATTCAAAACAAGATTAGACTTACAGTTGGCCCCTCCGTGAGAGGGAGGATGATTATGGTATCTTTTTATGATTCATATGATTAGATATGATTTGAAAAGATATTTGATTTGATGTTCTATATGAACAAGAAACAGCCGTTATTGAGGAAATATGATGATGAGAACATATTATTGATAATATTTTAATTGTAAATAATGTGTGTGTTCGTATTTCCGAATATATTTGAAATTATGCATATATGCAGAAGTGGGGATGAAGTCCATTGCCTATAGGAAGATTTCAGTGTGTGGATAGTTGCACTTTGCGCTAAAGGATTTTATGGTTAATGTTTTAGTATTAAACAATGAATATTTTTTCATCGCAATAATACCCAATAAAACATTCTAATTTTATGATATTGTTGCTAATATTTTAGTCATAAATAATGTGTGTCTCCTTGTTTCTACAACTACTTAAGGTGGGACTGCATTTTGCTCACATTTATGTCCCATCCCATGCTTGCCCTGCATAATGAAGTATGAAAAACTTATTCCACGCATGCTATATCTAGGCACACCTCCTCCACACACACTCTCGGCTAGACTCCACACACTTTTATTACTAATATTACTCGTAATATTTTAGTGATAAACAATACATATCACTAGTCAATTGAGTTGTGTGGAGTGCACACAAAATTGTGCACAAAATCGTGTTTCATTGTGCTTAAGCATTGTTTATAGGACATAAAGAAGTGTAAACCATCAATTTTCCATTCTGTTGCTAGAGTGTGCAAGTGAAAAAATAATTATATTGCATCATATTACTCAATGTTGCTTCTGCACATTCTATTGGATTTGGAGTGTGACTATCTTCTTGATTCAGAGGTCTTATCTCAGCCGCTTCTAGATCCCAATCCTCGAGGGGGGGAGGGGGTGTAGCGGGGCTTTTCTCCCCACTATTGTTGCGTGTAGGGTCTAAGGGGGGGAGCTGAGATAATATAATTTTTTAATCAATATGGGTCATTCATTAGGCGGATGATCTGATGGTAAAACGTATGAGGAAATTTTGTTGCAGATATGTATTATTATTATGAGCAAGAAAGAGATAGTAGACTATGTGAGAGCGAAGAGGAAAATATAATGGATATGTTGTAGATTGTATGTCTTTATTTTGTTGTATAATATAAAAGGAACGATTGGTTGTTTCTTCGTGGACGTAGTCCACATTGGGTGAACCACGTATATCTGTGTCTCTCTTATCCTATGCATTTTTGTTTTTGTTTTTCCACAATATTTTGTGTATTTATTTGCTACATTAATTAATTTCTAACAACTTCTTTCTGTTGGACATGCTTCATTTTTTACACATTCTTCATTGTATATAGAAAAAAAAAATTCTTAGCTTTAGCAAGTGTTCTATCGTATGGCTATATATATAAAAGTTTTAAATGAAAGAGTTTAGAAATAAACCAAAGAAATGTTTTTTCCTAGCATGTAAAGGAGTTGCGTCTGTGTACAACTATTAGAAAATGCTTGTGCAAATAACTTTCACTTTCTTAAAATAAAAAATCATGGTCAATTGATATAGTGCAAAATACATCTTTGTTTTTTTATTGAGCCTAAGCGGTATCTTCAATTTGTATTCGCTTTGGATTCTTTATGTTCAACATTTGGTTCTTTTCATATGATATTTAGAGATGCCATTCAGGCATAATTGAAATTCGAATGTGTGCTTATGTATGCTTCGTCATTCTACAAACTGAGGAAACTCTTGGACTTGCCCCTTGTCAAATAGATTCATATTTCCCAAGCCCTCACAAAGGCATACAAATAATTTCTCCAAGTTCTTCCAGGATCCATAGTACTTGTAAAGAGGAGGTAGTATCAACTTCTCAAGGAATACAGACTTAAGTTGGTGTAAATACTAATAGGCCTTTAAGTATTACATCCTTTGAATTGTAATTGTACATCATAAGAACCTGAAGTTTTGGTATTGTATGTAAAAATGTTTGAAGATAGTATTGACTTGAATCAAAGAAAAAAGCAAGAGATTTCACCTCAGAAAAATATATTTGAGACCAACCTTGTTCTCCCATTGAACCTATAGTAATGTCCTAGAAATGTAAAAGCTAAAAAGCTAAGATGTTATGTTGATAAAAATGCTTCCTTATTAAATTTGAAAATTTAGTAAATTCAACAAATAATTATTCAATGCTTATGCAAGGAAAAGAGAATAAGTTTCAGGGATGACCTGTATGAATTTAAACGAATTGAACATTAGATGTATGCTTTAGTGCCAACCATTTTGTGTGAATAGCATCCTCGTTGGCATGCATGAAAAGCCTCTTATCAATGGCACTATCCCAACTTGCGAGACGTAAGTATAGATCATTCATCGCATCATGTTGATTAAAGAAAAGCTCACTAGCATTATCAAATGAGATGGCTAGATTCTTGATACATCAAAACTTGTACTAACCAAAGGTAGTGATCTGAAAAACACCTTTACCTTTATGAGCTAACACATTGATGTATCTTACCTTCTTGATTTCTAATTATTTTTTTGACTCTACTTTTTTGCAAAGCTACTGATCATTAAAGACTTTGATGGACAACACTGATTAAAATTAAGTTGAGATAAGAAGAGAAAAAAACAATCCGCAAATTTATTGAAGGTAGCAAATCTAAGCAAGTTCCTCAACTTGAATCGCTTGTGAGATTTAGGAGATTAAGACTTTCAAGTTCTAACAAGACCACAAAAGCATCTTTTGCAACTATTCCAAGGACATATACTGAAAGGAAATACTCAAGTCGAGACAGGTTAACTACATGAATGAAGATGAATGATGCAGATCCTTAGGTAGAGGTAGAATCAGTTCTCAAGATTCTTAGCCTTATCACTATTTCTATTATATGATGCTAAAGTATGATTTAAGTGCACCTGATAGTATTTATCTACAACATGACTTTAGATATGAAACCCATATAGAAATTAGGGTTTCTATTCTAGTCAGAGTCATAGATCTAGGATATCGCATCCTTGGTCACACGCATGTTAAGGCCTAGACAACGATGAGACAACTAAAGTAGCTCCCATGCTAACCAGAAGAGAGAGGCCAGAGGTTTGACTCCCGTTGACCATCATTTTGAAGATTTCTGAAGATGTCTAAACTCTGAATTATGATGTCCTTGACATATTCTTCCACTGTTAATTTATTTCTAAAGCTGTTGAGGCAAATTGTTGATCATATAATGAATTACTTTCCTTGAAATCAGATAGTCGCCCAAAATATATGAGGACAAAAGATGTATTGTAGATAAGAGAAATATTATCTAACAGGAAAAGGTTCAATGATTACCATAAGAATTTATCAAACTCTAAAAAATATGGATTTACTTTAATCAAAATTTATCAAATTCTAAAAAAGATTAAGTTTGTTGATATGTAAATCTTTTTTTTATTCCTATAAATTATTGATAGATATATGCTTAATATGGATTTATTCTCAACTCTAGATAAATATGTGCTTAAGATGGATTTATGCTAGTGTGTATATTAAAAAAATGTATATATTAAAAAAATTGATTTAAATTTAGAACCACATAGCTATCTCAATTAAAATTAAATTAAAGAAAACTTTAAACACCAATATCCATTACAAAAGGGTGATAATTAGGTTTCCCTCACAAACCAACCATGTAATGCTGGCTATCAATATTCAGCCCAACCCTCCTTGGAGGCATGAGTGAAAACCAAAAATTCTTTCTCCATATGGTTCCTTCAAAATTAGCCTTCTTGTTAATAATATCTTTAACCTTTGGAACAAGTCTTAACATTTTTCAGTCCAAATGAGCTTCTTGTTCTTTCCTTGGAGCTTGGTAATATGGTTTTCCATATTAAAAAATGCTTAGACAAATCTACTATAATACAAGACCATGCCCATGAAACATTGTATTTCATGAACATTGGTTGGTGTTGGCCATTCCATGATTGTGTATTTGCTCCTAATAAAAATTGACAACACTTGAATGAATTTTGAGGGCTTCAATTCAATAAAATAGTAAAATTTGAAATTTCATCACCACATTTGGCCGAAAAGTGTAAACCATCTTCATGCATTCTCCCATTAACCATGTGTAGATGCCCGTGTTAGAAAGGATTACCCTTTGAGATCAATGTGACTAAAGGAGATTGGAGCCACTCACATGTTTTGGACTAGAAACATATTCCATTAAAATATAAGCTTTTTCACGAGTACTATTACTTTTCTCGTGTGTTAAATGTTATGTTGAAACTATTTATACACTCAAAAATGTATTTTAAACAACAGCAAAAATGACATTTTTTTTTTTTAATTATAAAGCTAGATTCCAATAAACAAACTATTTAGTCTACACTTTGTACTCTATATATATCTGACTAATTACCATGAACTATCTAGTTGAAATCAAGACCTTTAGATTGAAACCCTATTTCTTGGATGGTGGTGAATAATCATGCTGTCATTCTTCTTCATTTTCAAATATTTAGGGCACACCAGATCCGCATTAGCTCTGCACTCCATGGATTCACAGGGGTGGCGTTTACTAATATTAGTGGCAGCATAGCTTGCAACCAATGACATTGGAAGATTGTAGCCCTTCTCCAATGTAACTAAAAAAAAGTCAGGCTTCACTATTCTACCCAGAAGTTCGAAGTCTGCTTTTGTGATTGACATTATATTTTGAATCTCGTCTCTGCAATGCATCTTTCCTCCACAATCACCAGAATCGTAGGTTCTGATCCCTTGGGAATTAAAGACACAACCTGTCCTACCCCAAACGGATCCTGACCAGAATGGATCTACCTTCCATGAATATGACTCTCTTGCTCCCACTTTCATCATCATCTAAGGACAAAATTTAGTTGACCCCATAGTTGTAGGTCACACTCGAAATGCACAGTTGTTCACCACCCTTATTGTTTTATAAGGCATAGGTGACTCCATCCAGATTCCATTAATTTGTTCAGTAAAAATTAGTCAAGAAAACATAATAACATTATTACTCTACAGATTTGAGACAAACATTAGGAACCATTCAATTTGAAAATGAAAATTTTAACTGCAACACAGGAACAGAGAAAATACATAAATGTGATAAGAAATACAGCCCTCCATGTCATTGTCATCGTTAACTGATTCCCTGAATTTGCTTTCGCAGATTTTTTGTTGCTTGCAACTTCAGAGTTAACTGAGATTTGCAAACAAATAGAAATGAGAGGTGAAAGGACGAGTAGTGACGTGACAATTAAATAGTCCAGGATGGAGAAATGACAGGGCATGAAATGACATAGGGCACATCTCTAACCGCATTAACACACAAGATTCATGGGCTTTAACAAATAACAAAGAGACGGTTTATTCTTTTCCATTTTTATGATCAATTTTAATTGAAATCAAATCTGGTAGAAATGCTTTTTTTTAGGTCTTCTAACTTTTAGCGATGTATTTTTTTTTGACATTGATATAACTAAATTATAATATTAGTCCATAATATAAGTAAATCATAATATTAAAATATTCATAGAAAAGTAATTCTGAATCCCGTGATAAATAATTTCTATTATATATTAAAATGTATAATATATTTTTTAGTAGTATACTAATTTTTATAATTAATAAAAATAATAAATATAAATTCTTTTAATTTAATTACTAGAAATATTATTATAAAATCATTGTATTGAATTTTAGCTTTAATAACTGGAAACATATTATTAAAATTATTTTATTTATGCTATATTTTATTTAGTATCTATTAAATTAGGATAGTTCCCTTTGAAACGCAAACCATATGGAATGTTGTTTTGTCAACACCATCTAGATTTATGTTGTTTTGTACCTAGGAGTGAAGAAGGCGTTGAGTGATTTGAATTCCTAAAAACGAGATAGGCACCAACAGAAAATTCTAACAAAAAGTGGAATAGCAACATTTTATTTGAAGCCTTGAGAGAAGGGTGAACTTAAAATTTTGGTTTGTATCATATTTCAACCCAGAAATGTCTGCACTATATAATGTGTTTGAATTTTATATGAACAAAATGGGCTGCTCTCTGCTACTCTCAGCGTCATCCTTACCGACAGCCAAGGGCGTCCCCTCGTCCTCCCTTTCTGGAGTATTGGTAAAGAGTACCGAAATGTGCGCATCGACGCCCTGATGCCCTCCAGAGCGACCCAATGAGAAAATGACTGAGCCGAAGGCAGGCAGCATAGGTTCCCCAGATTCACCACTGCCCACCTGCACTGCTTGGCCCGGTTGAATTGGGGTGGCACCTCTCCTACGATGACAAAAGCAGCAATAGCAGTGGTGATGGGAGTCCCCCGCAGGAGGGCGAGAGGGAGCTCCCCTTCCTGAGCTTCGACGACAGGGCATCCTATCTCGAACCATGAAGTCCCCCAATTCTGCTCTCCCTCTCCCAGCAATACGAAACCAAACATATTGTAGCACCTCAGAAGGGCTGAAGCATAGCACAATAGAGCCCGCACCCAGGGAGCGAAGAGATGTAGAGCGACAGGCTTCTCGCCAGCTCTCCGCCTCCACCCTACCTCCAGAATTCTCCTCACCACAGATCGACACCAATACCAGCCAACCCATTCTATTAATCTCATGGCCTTCAGAATTGAGGGGACGACTATTGAATGCAGAGCACAGGTGAACCTTCATCTCAGACTGCTTCATTAAGGATGCCTACATCCTCACCCGATCGACGGCTCGAGACATTTATGGCCACTGCGCCATCACGTGGCAGCGCGTGCTTGCCATATGGCTCGCCTGTAGCACGACGGAGGTCACCCGCATCCGGGGATAATGCATTTGAATTTTATTCACACTAAATTATTTATAATAAATACATTTCATGGGAATTAATAATTTATTATTGATATATAATACTTTAAATCTATTAATAGTATTTGTATTGAATATAATTTATATATAATAAATTATTGTTAATTTTGACGGTGAGCTTAATTAGTCTAGTTCCAATGGCTAAAGTGTATTTTCTATTGAGAGGACATGGGTTCAATTCTCTCAACACCTTTAGGATGAGGCTCTATTGTTTACCCCGGACAAATACAAATATTACATGGACCTAACAACGAGTGATCACATGTTCACATAAAAAAAAACACAATTGTTAAAATGATAGTTTGAGTTATTAACTCTCCATAGTATCAGAGTCCCTATATTTCTGCACTTCTGCAAGGAAAATTTAGGGGCTAATATTCATAACTTGGATAATTTATCATGGTTTTCAAAAAACAAAAATTCACTAATTTGCATTTTTCCAAAGAATTATTAGTCATCAAATTATTTTAGTTTGAAAATAACTAAAATTTTATATATACTATATAAAATCTTTACAAATTTAACTATTTTTATAAAAATAACTGCAAGCATTTTATAGTTTACATATTAGAAACACGGAAGATTCTCGAATGTTTATAAAATTTTCTATAAATTTCCATAAAATTCCTTGACTTGTTATCTATCTATTATATATAATATATATATTTATATTTATATATATATATATATATATATATACAATTTAAATATTTTCGATAAATTTCCATAAAAAATTCCTTGATGATATTTTCTATATATATATATATATATATATTATATAATTTACAAAATTTTGGTTAAAATTTCGTAAACAATTCCTTGACTTGTTATATATATACAATTTAACCAAAATTATTTTCATTGGATTCGAGCAAAAGAAACACCAAAACATATATTAATTTCACAATGCCTTTTTGGATGTGGTAGTATAGATGTCATATGATTTGAAGCTTTTCTCAACATATTTTCATGTCAAATTTCAATAAAATTCTGAGTGAATGGTTGGAATCATAAGGGACCTTATGGTCTTTTAGGGTGATGAATACATATATGAAATAAAAAAAGAATTTTAAAGAACAAAAGATCACAACTTAATAAAAAATATTTTCATTGGATTCTAGCAAAAAACTTCAAAACCTGTAATAATTAGACAATTCTATAATTTTTGAAAATTTTCCTTGCACATTTTTTGGTATAATTTGACCCAATGATTCATTGGAATCAATTTTGAATTATTAACTTTCAACAATACAAAGCCCCTAGGGATTTTTAGAGTTTTGACTCCATATTTTTGAATATTTTCTTAGCACATTTTTTGGTATAATTTGACCTAATGATTGGTTGGAATGACAAGTTTTAGTTACTAACTTTCCAGAATCCAAATACCCTAGTGATTTTTAAAGTTTTAACTCCATATATGTAGTCAAATCTACATTTTAAACAACAAAATATCACAATTTAACAAAACTATTTTTACTAGCTTCTAACCAAAAACTCCAAAACTCATAATAATTAGACAACACCTTCTTGGATCATTTACATGTGTTAGATTCAAATATGAAATGGTTATCTGTGAAATAAGTATTAATCTCATTTTGTCAATTAAGAGATATGGGATATGTACGAGTGGACTGATTGTTAAGAAATATGTATACCAATATAGATCCATCTTTACCACGAATATACCAAGATCTGAGAAGGATCAAATATTTTGAGGTGAAAACTTCTTTTATAGTGAAAATTTTGAATAAAATGTTTACACCTCTGCAAATTTTATCATATTAATGAACTACTTCGTTAACTTATCCCCATATTAATGAACTACTTCAAGCTTAAATCCAATCTTTTTGCTTTAATGTCACTGAGAAATGTGATATTGACCACTTACATTCCACTATTTGTTTAACGATTTGTCTCAACAACTCTACCATCACTAAATCCTCAGCTTACTTAGAGAGCCACAATAGAAGGAGTAGTGGTTGGACGTAGTAATGCCACTCTTATCACAATAAGGTTTTCTCAATTAACAATCCTAGAAGAGTGGACTGCAGAATACCATCCATTGTCTCAAAGGTATTTTCTGACTCCAGAACCTAAAACATTATCTATTTCTGAGTCAAGTAGAGGACCAATCATTAGACCAATGAATGAAACTACATTACAAAAATCCATGTAAGAAGTCACTCTCTCAGAAGCCATGATACTTCACACCTTAGTAGGCATCTGGAAAAACACAATTATGAATAATCCTCTTAGTGTAAATTATGTATTGCCTCTAGAAGTCTAAGTTTTGGTAAAAAATTTCAAGTCTTTCAAAGACCTTAGTGCATCTTGAAAGAGGAACATTTGGGCCAACATACAAAATGTCATGAATGTTTGCAGATTGCCTCTCTCAGAGATAATATGTTCATGAGATACACACTACCTAGAGAAAAAGCAGCAGGAGATATAGAAAAGCTTCTACTCCTAGAAAGGAGACTTCCTCCTGGCAATTTTGTACAAAAAATCAAAGATGGGAATTTTGTAGCTGATGTAGATTTGCTACATTATAAGAAAGCGATATATGGGAAGCCCCAAGAGATTATAAGGCTCTAGAAATACAACAATTATCAACTAACATGTGTAGCATGAAACTTAGATGACCTATCACAAGAAGCATTGAAAGTATAGTTCCATGTGTAGGGACTCCATTCTATTTTAGATGATTTGAGTCAAAAAGCTTCTGAGCATTTCAATAAGTTAAAAGATGTAAATATGAAGTTAGAGAAAATTATAGAAGTAGTAGTAGATTTAAAGGTGAGCCTTGACAATCTAGTTAGAAGAAGCAATTACTACAGCAGAAGTTTATAGCGAGACATTCTAGCTAGAAGATAAGAACCCTGAAAAGGAAAATACTCCACTATTTCTCAAATAGCTCTTTGTACATAATCCCATAAATTTTCAATTCGAAAATGTTATTTCATTTGCTAGAGAAAATTTGGCTTTAGTCCAATGATATATATATATATATATTATATATATATTATATATATATATATATATATATATATATATATATATATATATATATATATTACCACTTGTAATTTTCATTCTTTATGCTACATTTCTGAATGTATAAAATCAATATATATACCTCTTTGAAAACTTTTAATTACTTTATTTCTCTATAAAGTTGATATAAGATTATGTTGTTTTATATGGTTGAGCATGAGAGGAAAATATTTTTACTACTTCTCCTTATTATGGTCAATTAGAGAGATTATTGACGTTTTCTAATACTTTTAACTAAAAATACCAAACACATATATTCATTTTTATTTTTTATTATATCTCCCGCTTTTTATTTTTATCTAATTAATTAATACATATATATATTTTTAAAAGGGACACATGTCAACTCCATGTTGAACGTAGACATACATACACATTTCTGTCATATTGGGCTGTAGAACTAATTTTTAACTACTTTAGCCTAAGATTTTGTTGTTTTATATGCTCATTGAAATGTTTGATTTATGGTTGACAGTGAGAGTCAAATTTTTTTACCACTTCTCTTCAGTATGGTGAGATATTATTGATGTTTTATAATATTTTTAGTTAAACAAACCAGACACCTATATTAATTAATTATTATTATTATTATTATTATTATATATGATGGTTTTTATTATTATTTCTTTATTCATTTAATTTTAAAAGTGATACATGTCAACTCAAAGTTGAAGAGAGACATAGTTACACATCTCTCTCATGCTAGGTTGTAGAATGAGCCTCTAGGATCAACCAATATAGATCCATCAATCTAGCAAGAGCCGAGAAGGATAAAATCTCGTTAGGTGAAAACTTCTTTTAGAATGGAAAATTCGAATAAAATTTTTACACCTAGACAAATTTGATCATATATCTATATATAAATTGTAATTTTCATCATTTTTTTATGTTTAAAATGGATCAAAACTTAATTGAGCATAAAATAGTGTGAAGTGATTAAAATGTTTTAATGTTTTAACTTCTGTGTTCCTGCTATTTTCCGCTTCTTTTTGTTCACTTTGTCGGGCATGGTGTGAGGTGAGACCTATCACAAAACCATTACGATTATCAATTCGATAATAATAAAACAAATCATTTTACCTTTTACTTGTGTCCCTTTTAAAAATATATGCCAGAACTTATGCTCTGCGAAATTTCTTTTAGAATTTCCCCATTCCTCTCATAGTTGTGGGTTCGTTCCATTCTTACTATTCTTGAAGTTTCTCCCTTGTGGTAACATACGTTGCTCAAACAACATGACCGAGGTGTCCACTTAAGTTCACCCCCAAGGTAGGCTGGTTTATTGTTTCTCGCATCGTAGGGAGCCTTGGTCATGGATATGTTTTCCCTTAGAATGTTGACCCTATTTTCTTCCACCCCTAGATATCTTATGTTTCCCTGTTTCCCTCTTTTCTCGGTTCTATTTTCTCTTCGAGGTTTTTCCTTTTTCCCTTCTGGTCTTATCTTGGAGTTTCTAATGGGGATCATTATGATCTTGCTCTTCCTCATTTCCTTCTGAGAATTTCTTGTGGTGGAGACTTTTCCCTTCCTCGAATCTATTCCCTCCCTTTCTAACTTACTCCCCAAAATTTTCATTGCCCATTCTACAGTTTTTGTCCAACGAGTGTCCCAAAAATTCCTGAGTACCTTCCTACCAAACTCATAACTTGTCCTGAAAAAATTTCCTTGATTAATGGAAAAATTCATCCTATGCCTTACGAAGCTAGGGGTTAGAGGATTAACATACCAATTTGCAGGACTGGCTCTGGTTCCATCTTTAGACTGCACCGTCATTCTTCAGCCACCCTTCCTTACTCTAGTTCTCATCTCCTCCCTCTGCATCTATCTGTTTATGGCCTATTTTCCCTTATGTTTTATTCCGCCCCCCCTTCTGTGTCTTTCCCCTTTGCAGCCAAATGTCTCTCATCATTCCCTGCACTAATCCCTATGCCATCACTTGGAATGGTGAACCTCCATCCTGACTTCACCTCCTCGCATTAACTCTCACTTACTCACGGCTACTCTTGTCGTATGATCACATCCCTCATCTTGCCACTTGTTGGCGTTCTTCTGCCCGGCCTCCTACTGGCCCCACTGCCATCCTCCTTGTCCTCCTTATTCGTCTCCACCATGCTTCTCTTGGGGGTTGTTCCTTCTCTGCCCTGCCCATCCACTTTCACTCACCTCTATCCTCTCATTCCATTTCCCTCACTTGTCCTTTCACATACTTGGCTACTTCCTCTCCCTTCTCTCTCCCATCTCCGGGTCCCTCCTCCTCCCTTGTGTTACACCTCGATTGAGGGATCCCCTCCCCTTCCTTATCTTTTTCTAGGACTTTTACTAAGTTTTCCATTTCCTCCATCTGATTTAGCTCTTCCTCATTTATGTCTACAGTTCTCCCTACCTCGCTACTTCCCTCATTTTACAGGTTGTCAGATGCCGCATTGCCTTTCCTTCGAATGTGTGTGGGGAGGATGTAGTCTATTTGTCTGGTTAGTTTGCCAATATCCTGCACTAGCCATGCAGTTCTCCAACTTTGGATGATCTTCTCCCACTGAATTCCTTGTTGTATATTTTTTACTATTTCAATCTCCATTTTCAAATTTCCTTCAACCTGTAATTTTTTATATTTCTCACTTATTGCACATTCTAGCCCTTTTTTGAAGGCGTGAAGCTCAACTTCATTTCTTTTCGTGTTGGGACAGTCCATCATGTAGATTATAAGTGTCCTCCCCCTATCTTCTTTGAATACTCCTCCTATCCCTGCCTCACTAAGATTCCCTTTAGCAGTGCCATCGAAGTTTAGTTTGATGAAATCCTTTTGTGGTCTTCTAAATTGGTTTGCTTCCTCCTCTTTGTTGGTTTGGTGCTTCCTAGAAGGCTTATGCAATATGCTTGGTTTTAGGTTCAGGCGGGTCATTATCTTTTCTTCCTTCGTGTTATTTTTCCAATCCTCCTCGAACCAATTCTCTATAAGAATATTCTCTCTAATGTTTTTGGATTATCTATTTCCATTTTTCTACTTTTTCTCTACCTTCGTCCTTGAAGATCAGCAAGGTTTAGGATCGTGTTTTGGTATGGTTGTTTCCTCTAGTTCTATATTGTTGCTTGCATGTTGTTTGGATTACTGTCTCTAATTTCCAAAAGTTGATGGTGTTGTTTCCATAGGTTATCACTGAAATTGAAAGCATTGTTAAAGTGCTCCATTGGCTCTTCCTTTTCTTGGCAAAGCACACATATCGATGGGTTTTGCATTCCTTTTTTTTTACAGTTAGTCCCATGTTAATGCTCACCCATGGTTCAGGATCCAAATGAAGAATCCTATCTTCGGCCATGTTTCTACATATTTTAACTAGTTTATTTCTCTAAATGGATATAATATTATGTTGTTTTATGTGTATATTGAAATATATTATTTATGGTTGAGAGTGAGAGGGAAATATTTTTACCACTTCTACTGAGTATGACCGCTAAGAGAAATTATTGATGTTTTATAATACCTTGAATTAAACAAACATATTGACTTTTGTTCTTTATTACATGTGATGGTTTATACACACACACACACACACACACACACACAGATATATATATAGATTAAAAAGGACACATGTCAACTCCAATTTGAACAAAAAAATATTTACACATCTCTCATACTGGGTTGTAGAATGAGCCTCCTCTCATGTCAATAAATTGATTTGATGGTTAAAAATATGTATTTTTTTAGAAGATTATTAAAAAACAAGTATATATACTTTTGTAACTCATCAAATTATTATACTTTTAAAATTAAATTATTATTATTAAATAATACTTGTAATATAAATAACAATATTTAATTGTAATTTTAAATTGAGTAATAATAATACTAATTATTATTATTATTAGGTGATAAGGTAGTCTTAAGTCCAATATAGATTTTTTTGGATAGATCTTCCACGTATTATATTTGATGTTTTTTATTATTATTTAACTATTTTTTTTTTAAGGGAAACAAGTTAACTACAAGTTGAACATACACATACGTACACAACTCTCTCATATTGGGTTGTAGAATTAACTTTTAGCTACTTTAACATAGGATTATGTTGTTTTATATGGACATTGAAATGTTTGGTTTATGGTTGAAAGTGAGAGTGAAATTTTTTACCACTTCTTCTTAGTATGGCCACTTATAGATATTATTGATCTTTTATAGTACTTTTAATTAAACAAACCAAACATCTATATTAATTTTTTTTATTATTATATATGATGGTTTTTATTATTTATTTATTTAATTTTAAAAGTGATAAATGTCAATGCCAAGTTGAAGAGACACATAATTAGACATCTCTCTGATACTGGGTTGTAGAATGAGCCTCTAGGATCAACCAATATAGATCCATCTTAGCCAGAGATCCAGCAATAGCCGACAATGAACCAATACACATCCATCTAAGCTACAGATCCAGGAAGAGCTGAGAATTATCAAATCTCCTAAGGTGAAAAGTTCTTTTAGAGTGGAAAATTTGAATAAAATTTTTACACCTAGACATATTTGATCATATATCTATATATAAATTGTCATTTTCCATTTTTTATGTTGCATTTTTTAATGTATAAAATGGATCAAAATTTACTTGAGCATAAAATAGTGAGAATTGCTTAAAATGTTTTAACTATAATTATTTTTTTCAATTTCTTTATATAATGTATATATAGTTTTCTTTAACTTTTAACTAATTTATTTCTCTAAATTGATATAAGATTATGTTTTTTTATGTGTATATTGAAATACTTTATTTATGGTTGAGAGTGAGAAGGACATTTTTTTACCACTTCTCCTTAGTATGACCACTAAGAGAAGTTATTGATGTTTTATAACAGTTTAGATTAAAAAAAAATATTCAGTTTCATTTTTTATTATATGTGATGGTTTATATATATTTATATATTAATTTTAAATGGGACACATATGAACTCCAATTTGAACAAAAAAATTATTTAGATATCATAAATATCTCTCATACTCAGTTGTATAATGAGCCTCCTCTCGGGTCAATAAATTGATTTGCTCGTTTAAAATATGTATTTTTTTAGAAGATTATTAAAAATGTATTTGCTGATTTATATATATACACATATATGAAAAGATTATTAAAAAACAAGTATATATGCTTTGTAACTAATCAAATTATTATACCTTTAAAATTAAATTATTATTATTAAATAATACTTGTAACATAAGTAATAATATTTAATTCTGATTTTAAATTGAGTAGTAACAATAATAATAATAATACTAATAATAATTGTTATTATCATTAACTGATGAGGTAGTCTAAAGTCATATATATATATAGATATGGATAGACCTTCGAGGTGTAAATATTCCGTGGACTCAAAGACCTTCGGGGTTCATGAACCACATCGAAAAAAAAATATTGTATATTGTTGGAATCACAAGTTTGAATTGTTAACTCTCCATAATCTAGATTCTAGTCACAAACTCTAAAACATATAATAATTAGGAAACCATTTTTTCAAAGTGGTAACCTATGTGCTATATGTTTTGAAGTTTTTCTAGTAAAATTTTCTACTATATTTTGCAACAAAATCTACTCTAATTTGCAAAAACATAAGGTAGTGATGTGTGGGAATAACAAGGCACTGAAGGTCTTTAGGTTGATGAATACACACACATGTATATATAAAATAAAACAAAATTTAAAGAATAAAAGATCAAAATTTAGTTAACATAGTTTCACTCTGTTCCAATCATAAACATCAAAAACTTCAAATTGTAAAACTTGTTTTTAAAATTTGACCCAATGGTTGGAATCACTAGTAATTATTTTTGCACAATTCTCTGACTCTTAGTGCTTTTCATGGTAAGTAATCTCATATGTAGTCAAAAACACACTTTAAACAACAAAATATCACAATTTAACTAAAAGTATTTACAGTAAATTTCACCAAAAACTCCAAAACTCATAATAATTACACAACACTCTTTTTTAGATCATTTGTATGTTTTAGATTTGAATATTAAATAGTTAACTCTTAAACTAGTATTGATTTCATTTCATCAATTAAGAGATATGTATTGGTGGATATGATTGTTAAGAAATATATCTATTGTATGTAATATATATATAGTTATATATATATGGATTTGATGGTGTTCCTACTACCTATATATATATGTTATATATATATATATATATATATATAGGAAGAATATATACTTATGTAACTAATCAAATTATTAGAAGAAAATGTGTCACTTATCCTATAAACAAGAAAGTTTCATACATCAATTTAATATTTAACTCCATAACTCTAAAAGTATATTATTATTATTATTTGTCAAGTTGGATCCTACAGGCTTTACCTATGGTTTAAGGAGTAGTGACCAAGGGGCATCCATGCTGTCAAAGTCACCCAGGGATCAGACTCGGTCTTGGCAACACCATCCCTAAGATGATCAATTTTTTGACATGTCCTCCCCTAGCACAGGGTACAACCACCCCATGTGAGGTTTGATCTTGGGTCACCTTGTTAAGGAGGCCCATGCTCAACCGATTGTGCTAGTGGGAATTCACAAAATTAGACTATTATTATTAAATAATACTTGTAACCTAAATAACAATATTTAATTTTGGGATTTTAAAATTGATTTATCACTAGTAATAAATAGTAATTGTAGCTTAAAGTGATGAGGTTCTCTAAAGTCAAATATAATTAAAAATTTTTATAGTTAAATAATGTGGTCCAATGTCCACACATTACTCAACATTCATGTCTCATGAACCTTTAGAATGATTCCCAAATCCACACATTATCAAACATTCATGTCTCGTGAATCTTCAAAATGATTCCCCAACAGTTTGGTGGCTCCTCATTACCATCGAAATACGAGCCCATGCAAACACATGACTTCAAAATATTGTTGTAAGTGTGGTATGGGATATATGGAGGTTCAACCACACCCATAATAAATGTGGGAGGGAGTAGGGGCATGTTTTCCTCATTCATAAGGAGAAGCACACACACGTAAGGTAAAACATTTTAATGGCACAAGTAGAAAATCGCAGTGGTTTTAACTTAGATATGAATTTCTAGTATATAGAATGTACATTGAAAATTGGTACATTGAAGATCGTGTGTGGATCTATTTCTTAGTAGGGCATATATTCCTAGATAATGAGCTTATAAGGCTAGGATGGTCATCACTTTTTTTTTTTTGCAAAAGTTCAAGTCTGAATATCTAATGTCATACAAAATAAACAAGGTCATTGCGTAGGTCAATACATGGAGATGCCACCTATCTTGGATAAGGAGGAATTCATCCATCATCTAGATTACCACTCTACAATGTTGGATCACATTTTGTATTATTTAAACAAATAAGAGGAAACAAGGGTCACAGAGGTTGAGGCCTAGTTACTGCTCCTAAATCAAAAGAATTGTCTGCTACAAACTAAAAATGATAGACTAAAAAAAAATCTCGAGCTATTAGACCTCCATTTTGCAAGACTTGAATCCTTGAGTGCTAAAGTTGTATAAGAAGTCATCTTGGGTGAGGACATGAGGAAGGTGTTGGATGTGAATTAACTTATGACCTTGGAAGGACTGAAGGAAGATGTTGAGGTGGCAGGAGTGACCGAGGTCCCTGATCCAATGCAATAAAGGAAAGATGTTGATGAAATTGTTGATGTTAACTTTAAATTTGGCTTGATCAATGTAGGCTATTTCTCTATTTTTTTTTTAAATTGTGTATTTCAAATATGTACCAGTTTTAGAATTTTACTGGAAGGTTTTGGGATGATATATATTAAGATTCACAGTATGCAGGACGTGTAGTAGCTTAAAATAAATTTTTGGACATGTTTGAGCTCAATAGTCAAAGATTTAGGTGAAATTGTAAAATTTTCTAGCCTTGAAAGAAACTTGATATTAATATAAAAAATCCTAATCATTTCTTTAAAAAAAAATACAGAAATAAAAAACTCAATTTTATTCACATTTAATTATATAGATAGTTATTGTGACTTAAATAATAATATTTTCTTAGATTTATTCCTAGAATATATATCTATTTTATATTTCTTAGTTTTAAGATCCCTTAGTGTTTTACAAGAGTATGGGAGACAAGTCGTTATACTAAATAAATGCATTACAATAATTAAAAGAAAAAATATCGAATTCACTTTCAAAGTAAAAAACTAAATTAAACTAAATTAATATTAAAAAAAGGAAAATTAACAATGTAACAAACATAATAATGAGAAATAATTAATTAAAATGTATAAAGGTGTATCTTATCAAAGAAACACATCTCTTCATATGAAAGGGCACTATGTCTCGTATTTATAATGGTCCTCATCATAACTATCAATCCAATTTATTCTATCATCCATCAATATGTATATTGTTTACAATATTTCATATACAAATACATTATAAGTACAAACAACTAGAATATTTTTTTAGTATAATCGTATCAGAGTCTTGTTCTTCGATCTCAACCTTTTTCCCATAAAACACTCGATCTGTAATTCCATGGTGATCAAAGTGTTTCGCTGCACATTTTTAGGAGATTCTCCATTTTTTCCTCAACACCTTTTGGCCATTAAAAAGGAAGAAAGAAATAAAGTTTTACACTTAAAAAACTCCAACAGAAAAAAATGAGAAAATTTACAGTTAAAAAACCTTAATAAAAAATTATTAGAACAAATTAGGGATTTAAAAGATGAGAAACTCTCGTTATTCTTTTATAAATGTTAGAAAATTATATATTACATAGCAATGGAACACATAAAATATATTGCAGAACTATAAAAACAGAAAATGCATAAAACAAGAGAGACACAGATATATGTGGTTCACCCAATGCATGGCATCAAAATGAAATTGAATCATAAGCTAAAGAACTTTTACTCTAAGAAAATGATAACCAAAATTTTCTCACTCAAATTAAGAAACTTAAGGATGATAAGAAATCATTAAAGAAGAAATTAAAAGAACTAATCATGAAAGAACTATCAATGTCTTCAAATGTAACAGTGCAAGTTGAAGAAAAAGGAAAAAATATCGATCCATTCAATACCACGACTGAAGAAGATGACAAATCAGTTGAAGGAAAAACATACTCAGATGTTTTAGTTCATATGATGAAATTTCTAAGGGAATATTTTGTAACCATCTCAAAAACATCAATACCCGAAGTAAATCAAGAAGTTGCCACACATATGATAATACAAAATCAAATCACAAAATTCATTATCGACATCTGAAACACAAGACAAGACATCGTAAAAATTTTGGGTATCCATTTCACTCAAAAAGAAAAAAAACAACACTTATGTTTTGAATAATAAGTATGTTAATACAATCCAATCTCATGATAAGAAATTATCTCAACCATCAAGTAATTGCAAATTTCCATAGAATATTGATTTAGGATCGTGAGATACCTTCTCAGTTCAAAAACCTTATTTATCTTTCAAAGGATCCTATCATCTTCTATCATCGAAGATGACAACTTGAATAATTCCAAAAAGATGTGAATAGATTACAAGAGAAATAAATAAATGACATACATTGTCGGCAATAAGATTAGAGGAAAACATCTTCGAAGAAGAAGAAAATGTTATGAATATAATTTATATAAAAATTAAACTAACAAAACTAATTATAATAATAATTAAATAAATGATAATCATAATGAAGAGGCATGTCTAAGGGGACATGACCATTCATGAAGGGGCACTTACCTTGGTATATAAGGAGGCCCTAATTTTTAACATTGACATCTCATATCTCATATCTCTTATATTCAAATATTCTTATATAGATATATTATTATTCTCATGATAGACATTCTTATATTCCATACATTTTGAATATTATATTATGCATATGAACTTGTTCATCAAATTATGAATATAATTATATACAAAATAAAATAAAATAATAATCATAATAATAATAGAATAAATAATAAGTAGTACTTAGGAGGCATGTCTAAGGGAACATGACCATTCATGAAGGGGCACCTGCCTAGGTATATAAGTAGGCCCTCCTTTGTAACATTGGAATCTCATATCTCATATTACATGTATTCAAACACTCTTATATAAATATATTATTCAACGCATGGTGGAAATTCTTATATCCCAGATATTTTAAATATTTTGCTAGTATTTCACATTCTAAATTTCTGCAACCATATTCATTGTGTTATAAAAAAACTTCTCGATTCATCACATTTGCTATTTTTACTCTCGACGTTTCAAACCAGCAACTATGGTTCATCTTCAAGATGAAAAATATATGAAATAATGAACTTCCCATGTTATTAATAAATAGAAGAAGGATGTGAGAATAATGGCGGACACTAACACTAAATTTACAAAATCCAATATTAATTAGAATTTATGAATTTATGAATTTTAAGGGGATTAAAGATAAAATCAAATGAGTTTTTTATGATTTAATTAATAATATAAATGGTAATATTTAGATAATATGAATCTAATATGTACAAATGCTTTAGTAAGTAATGTTAGGATTATAATATCCATATCGGATTATATTATGTTAATAAATATTCAAAATATAATAAAAATATAAATATATAATGAGAATCAAACAAATGTGTATATGTGAAAAATAAAAAAATTTGATTGTTGTTTAATAGATTATAATGTCATTAATTAGGCTTTGATTAGAGGGGTTATATAATAATAAGCTTATGAATAAAATTAAGAAAAATAGATAAAGTGATTGATCGTGTGACACATTCAGGATTCTTCAAGGCTAGGGAGTGGAGGTTTTAAAGATATTGATTTGGATGTTAAAGTGGGAATTGAATTCTCGCTAATGATCCATATATCCTCTCGAGGTAGTTCAGAGGGATAAACTCTGGGCTTAGAGACTCATCAAAAGGTTTTAGTCCCCAGTTGTAGGCTTCAGATAGCCTAGGAAGTGATTTTGTTAGTTCAGTCACTTGGATAGCACTATGAGGGTGTGATTTTGACTTGGTGGTCACTCGGACGGATCGATAAGAGAGCGACTTTGGTTCTTTTGTGTTTAGGGAAATATTCATAAGCACACTCCTCAAGTGACTTTATTGTTATAGTTGCTCATATAATGTCTTAGTAAGTGTGACTTTGAGATTTTTAGTTGCTCACAAATAATACTAATGATAAAGGATTTAGATTTGAGGTTTTGGCATCTTAGCATCAGTGATTTATGGATATGGGTTTCTCTGCTACATACCAGTGGATCTATCTTTCTATGTTGTTATAAAACATCTATAGGTCTAGCATATTGTTACCTGTTGTTGATCATATGTATTGGGCTTGTTGTACTCACTGTTATAACTTTTTATCACGATCTAAGAAGAAGAAGAATATTTTCAAGGGTTTTCCCAATATTGGGTTTTTCCTTGGTCGCGAACTGATCTTGTTGTCTCTATAAGTGTGCATGCTTTATTCTAATGTTCCTTTTATATTCTTCTACATTGATGATTATGGTGATGTTGTTTCTTTCTATTTTATTGCACATGTTGATGTATAATAGTATAGATCTCAATAATGAAATAATAATATAGGGTGAACTTAAAGTATTAATGGTGAAATACAACTGTCATAGTAAAGAACAATGTTTCCTTAAGGAAAATTAATGTGGAGTCATATCCAGGTTGAATAAAATCCATGGAAATCATCGTGATGATGACACCATTGATGGAAGCAACAAGAGGATGGTGGAAACCTATAAGAATTGTAGGGTTTACAAAAAACCCTACAAATGTTGATGATTAGGGTTTGATGTATTATATGAGGCTACGGATGGAGAGAAATTCTTGGTCTATGGTATATTCTTTAGATTTGATGTATGAAACTCCAGCATGATCTATGTGTAGATGCTCAACCACTCGTAGAAGATTTGATGAATTTCGAGATGGGATAACCCTTAGGAGGTTTGGTTGGATACTTGAAGACAACATTGGTATATGGAACATGGATATTGATGATTCTTGAATATTTATTTGAGAGGGAGAGGATCACCTCTCATTGAATATATGCATTTCTTGACTTATGATGCTTCTTACTTATAGATCTTATGATTATGTTTATTTGATTATATGGAAGTTTCTAACCTCCATGATGACATGTGATGAGTGGGTCCTTCGTAAGGATTATTTTAGGATGCATATCTAGAAATAGTTAAAGAGGTACTTGATGAAAATATGAAAAAGTACTTCAAGTAGCTCATGGGTAATGAGCACATGCTCTAGTATTTGGATACTACAAGATATGGATGGTATGTTGTGTTTCAACTATTGAATTGGTAAGCCCTAAGGTTGGATGAGAATGATTCTTTATTTAATGGATCATACATGTATATGAAAGTGACTTAGATCTATGTTTCCTATGATGAAACGATGCACTTGGTATTGAACACTTTGATCTTCTTGAATTCATTGAAGTTATCTAATGTTGATACATTGATACAATTAATAGTTGGCTAACATCTATGATCTATTTTTTGTATATCTTGATCCTAAATAAGGATAGTACCTTAGGTCTATAAAATGACACTTTTCATAAAAGGATAGTTCATTGACTCCTATACATTATTCTGTTGTTAATTCTTGTGATAAGCATGATGAAAGCATATGGAAAGAGTGATTGACACTCTTGTTGTTTGACCTATTTTGATCTCCTTAGTCATGAGGAGCATGGTATCTTTCATATGAAAAGTATAACTGTACGATTGATATTCCAGATCTCTTACTACCTATGGTATTGTCTTCATGAAATATGGTTAAACATGAAACAATAAGTTGATGGAGTGACTTGATAGAAAATGCTCTTTTGTTCATAAACTTTGAGATATGATGTTGCTTCTATTTGCTTCTTTGAGTATAAATCTTTGACGAAAGATTGATTTCATGATGTTGATAGCCATATGTTTATCATCTAACAAATATGTTGTTGTATGACTCAAGTCAAGACAGGTTAACTACATGAATGAAGATGAATGATGCAGATCCCCAGGTAGAGGTAGAATCACTTCTCAAGATTCTTACCCTTATCACTACTTGTATTCTATGGTTCTGAAGTATGATTTAAGTGCACCTGATAGTATTTATCTACGACATGCCTTTAGATATGAATCCCATATAGAAATTAGGTTTTTTGTTCTAGTTGCAGTCATAGATCTAGGATATCTCGTCCCTGGTCGCACTCATGCTAAGGCCTAGACAACGACAAGACAACTAAAGTGGCTCCCATGCTAACCATAAGAGAGACGCCAGAGGTTTAACTCCTGTTCACCATCGTTTGAAGATTTCTAAAGATGTCTAAACTCTAATTTATGATGTCCTTGACATATTCTTCCACTATTAATTTATTTCTGAAGCTGTTGAGTTAAATTATTGATCATATAACGAGCTCTTTTCCTTGAAATCTAATAGTCACCTGAAATATATGAGGACCAAAGATGTATTGTAGATAAGAAAAATATTATCTAATAGGAAAAGGTTCAATGATTTCCATAACATTAACATGTAGACTAGATTTTTGTTTGCAGGTGACCATGACATACAGACATATATGTCACTATATCTTAGATACAAGGGGTTGGCATGATTTGGCCTTACTGGTATTTATGAAAAGTGTTTCTTCGTGATGTTTCACAATAACTTTGAGTTCAATATTGAGATGTGTTTTTACTATAGATCTCTCTTAAATAACATATGGACATGACATGATGTCTAGTGATACGATTTGATGATTGTTGATTTTCCCCAATATCGATAATATGTGGAGATGATGACTTATTGGCCTCCTGATTCTTAGCACAACAGTTAAAATAATGAGGTTTATGATTTGGCACGAAAAATGGAACCTGCATGACTCATCCTTGACATATGCATTTACACCCAGTGATAGGATGACTTATATTATGCTTATGAGAATGACTTGATAATGTTTAGATTGATAATGCATGACTTATTAGCATGATGAAGTCATGATTTCATATGAGATACACCTATCTCCTAGTTGAAAGTAATAATACTTTGATAATGGTCATCATATGGGTTCTAAACTCTGATGAGTTGACTTTGTTTTTGATGGTACCACATTGAGTTATGTAAGAATGATAATGTTGGCATTATCATTAGAGCATTCCAATCTGGATATTTTTAGATTTCAGAGTTCTATGATGAAGTCAGGACAATGAGTTCCAAAGTATGGCTTTGATATTGATTATGGTTTTGGTATTATATCCTCGTGATCTACTCGTGAGAGGTGATAAGCCTATGATGATATAGTAAGAGGGAGAAGGCTTGTGAAGCCCGAAATAATGTATCATGGCATGATGAATCCATTTCTAGAATTTGAAAAGAAATTCCATATTTCAAAGCTATTGGAAAATGTCATAAAAAAAAAGGAAAGTCCTTGGATACTCTTATTTGAAGTTCAATATGTTATTGAACTTGACATGGAATCCGACAGTTGGAGCATTGATGTTTTGTTTTGAACATCCATTTGTATATGTATGATGTGCATAATGAATTCATGAGTGTTTCTTCACTTACATAGAGTCACCATCGAGCATGCTTTGAAATATCTGCATAAGGTGTTCTATTTTGAGAATGTGATATTTCTCCTATGATATATACCTACAAAGATGTAATGTTGATACTTGAGATTATTGTTGATGTGGACATTCAAATGCTACTTTGTGCTAAAGGATTTTATGGCTAATGTTTTAGTATTAAACAATGCATATGTTTTAATTGCAATAATACCAAAGAAAAAATTGGAATTTTATGATATTGTTGCTAATATTTTAGTCATAAATAATGTGTATCTCCTTGTTTCTACAACTACTTATGTGGGGTCTGCATTTTGCTCACATTTATGTCTCATCCCATGCTTGATTTGCACAATGAAGTATGAAAAATTATTCCACACATGCTATATCTAAGCACACCTCCTCCACACACACTCTGGTCTAGACTCCACACACTGTTATTACTAATATTACTCATAATATTTTAGTGATAAACAATACATATCACTAGTCAATTGAGTAAAAGTCGTGTGGAGTGCACACAAAATTGTGCAGAAAATCGTGTTTCATTGAGCATACGCTTTGTTTATAGGACATGCAGAAGTGTAAACCATCAATTTGCCATTCTATTGCTAGAGTGTGCAAGTAAAAAAATAATTATATTGCCTCATATTACTCAATGTTTCTTCTACATATTCTATTGGATTTGGAGTGTGACTATCTTCTTGATTCAGAGGTCTTATCTTAGCCGCTTCTAGATCCCAATCCTCGATGGGGGGAGGGGGTGTGAGGGGGCTTGCCCCCCCGCTATTGTTGCGTGGGGGGTCTAAGGGGGGAAGCTGAGATAATATAATTTCGTAGTCAATAAGGTTCATTCATTAGGCGGATCATCTGATGATAAAATTTATGAGGAAATTTTGTTTCAGATATGTATTATTATTATGAGTAAGAAAGAGACAGTAGATTGTGTGAGAGAGAATAGGAAAATATAATGGATCTATTGTAGATTGTATATCTTCATTTTGTTGTATAAAATAAAAGGAAGGATTGGCTGTTTCTTCGTGGACGTAGTTCACATTGGGTGAACCACGTATATCTGTGTCTCTATTGTCCTATGCATTTTTGTATCTGTTTTTCCACAATATTTTGTGTATTTATTTGCTCCATTAATTAATTTCTAACAACTTCGTTCTGTTGGACATGCTTCATTTTTTACACATTTTTCATTGTATATAGAAAAAGCTTTTTTCTTAGCTTTAGCAAGTGTTCTATCATATGGTTATATATGTAAAAGTTTTAAATGAAAGAGTTTAAGATAAACCAAAGAAACGTTGTTTTCCTCGCATGTAAAGGCGTTGCGTCTGTGTACAACTATTATAAAATTCTTGTGCAGATAGATTTTACTTTGTTAAAATAAAAAATCATGGTCAATTGATATAGTGCAAATTACATCTTTGGTTTTTTATTAAGCCTAAGCGGTATCTTCAATTTGTATTCGCTTTGGATTATTTATGTTCAACATTTGGTTCTTTTCATATGATATTTAGAGATGCCATTCAGGCATAATTGAAATTCAAATGTGTGCTTATCTATGTTTCATCATTCTGCAAACTTAGGAAACTCTAGGACTTGCCCCTTGTCAAATAGAGTCATATTTCCCTAGCCCTCACAAAGGCATACAAACAATTTTTCCAAGTTCTTCCAGGATCTACAGTACTCGTAAAGAGGAGGTAGTATCAACTTCTCAAGGAATACAGACATAATGTGGCGAAAATACTAATAAGCCATTAAGTACTGCATTCTTTGAATTGTAATTGTACATGATAAGAACCTGAAGCTTTGGTATGGTATGTAAAAATGTTTGAAGACAATATTTACTTGCATCAAAGAACAAAGCAAGAGCTTTCACCTCAGAAAAATATATTTGAGACCAACCTTGTTCTTCCATTGAACCTATAGTAATGTCCCAGAAATGTAAAAGCTAAAAAGCTCAGATGTTATACTGATAAAAATGCTTCCTTATTAAATTTGAAAATTTAGTAAATTGAACAAATAATTATTCGATGCTTATGCAAGGAAAAGAGAATAACTCTCATGGATGACCTGTATGAATTGAAACAAATTTAACCTTAGATGTATGCTTTAGTGCCAACCATTTTATGGGAATAGCATCCTAGTTGGTAGGCATGAAAAGCCTCTTATCAATGGCACTATCCTGGCTTGCCAGACGCAAGTCTAGATCATGCATCACATCATGTTAATTAAAGAAAAGCTAGCTAGCACAATCAAATGAGATGGCTAGATTATTGATACATCAAAACTTGTACTAACCAAAGGTAGTGATCTAAAAAACACCTTTACCTTTATGAGCTAAAACATTTATTTATCTTGCCTTCTTGATTTCTAATTATTTTTTTGCCTCTACTTTTTTGCAAAGCTACTGCTCATCAAACACTTTTATGGACAACACTGCTTAAAATTAAGTTCAGATAAGAAGAGAAAAAAATAATCAGCGAATTTATTGAAGGTAACAAATCTAAGCAAGTTCCTCACCTTGAATCGCTTGTGAGATTTAGTAGATTAGGACTTTCAAGTTCTAACAAGACCACAAAAGAATCTTTCGAAACAATTCCAAGGACATATACCCAAAGGAAATACTCAAGTCGAGACAGGTTAACTACATGAATGAAGATGAATGATGCAGATCCCTACGTAGAGGTAGAATCACTTCTCAAGATTCTTACGCTTATCACTATTTGTATTCTATGATGTTGAAGTATGATTTAAGTGCACCTGATAGGATTTATCTACAACATGACTTTAGATATGAAGCCCATATAGAAATTAGAGTTTTTGTTCTTGTCGCAGTCATAGATCTAGGATATCTCGTCCCTGGTCACACTCATGCTAAGGCCTAGACAACGAAGAGACAACTAAAGTGGCTCCCATGCTAACCGCAAGAGAGAGGAGGTTTGACTCGTGTTGACCATCATTTGAAGATTTTTGAAGATGTCTAAACTCTGAATTATGATGCCCTTGACATATTCTTCCACTATTAATTTATTTATGAAGCTATTGAGTTAAATTGTTGATCATATAATGAAGTATTTTCCTTGAAATCAGATAGTCACCCTAAATATATAAGGACCAAAGATGCATTGTAGATAAGACAAATATTATGTAATAGGAAAAGGTTCAATGATTGCCATAAGAATTTATCAAACTATAAAAAATATAGATTTACTTTAATCAAAATTTATCAAATTCTAAAAAAGATTAAGTTTGTTGATATGTAAATCTTTTTTTATTCCTATCAATTATTGATAAATATATGCTTAATATGGATTTATTCTCAACTCTAGATAGATATGTGCTTAAGATAGATCTATGCTAGTGTGTATATTAAAAAATGTATATATTAAAAAAATTGATTTAAATTTAGGACCACGCAGCTGTCTAAATTAATTTTAATATCTAAATTAAAATTAAATTAAAGAAAACTTTAAATACCAATATCCATTAAAAAAGGGTGATAATTAGGTTTCCCTCACAAACCAACCATGTAAGGTTGGCTATCAAGCCTAACCCTCCTTGGAGGCATGAGTGCAAACCATAAATTCTTTCTCCATATGGTTCCTTCAAAATTGGCCTTCTAGTTAATAATATCTTTAACCTTTGGAACAAGTCTTCACATTTTTCAGTCCAAATGAGCTTCTTGTTCTTTCCTTCAAGATTGGTAATATGGTTTGCCATATTAAAAAACCCTTAGACAAATCTATTATAATACAAGACCATGCCCATGAAACATTGTACCTCATGAACATTGGTTGGTGTTGGCCATTCCATGATTGTGTATTTGAATAAAAATTGACAACACTTGAATGAATTTTGAGGGCTTCAATTCGATAAAAGAGTAAAATTTGAAATTTCATCACCACATTTGGCTCAAAAGTGTAAGCCATCTTCATGCATTCACCCATTAACCATGTGTAGATGCCCGTGTTAAAAAAGGATTACCCTTTGAGATCAATGTGACTAAAGGAGATTGGAGCCATTGACATGTTTTGAACTAGAAACATATTCCATTAAAATATAAGCTTTGTCATGAGTACGTTTACTTTTCTCGTGTGTGGAATGTTATGTTGAAACTATTTATACACTCAAAAATGTATTTTAAACAACAAAAAATTGACATTTTTTGTTTAAATTATATAGCTAGATTCCAATAAAAAAACTATTTAGTCTACACTTTGTGCTCTATATATATCTGACGAGTTACCATGAACTATCTAGTTGAAATCTAGACCTTTGGATTGAAACCCTATTGCCTGGATGATGGAGACTAATATAGTTGCATCCATCGATTATGACTGGTGGTGAGATGGGGAGTCTCTAAAGGGTTCTTTAGGGTGAGGTTTACAAAGCCTAACCTCTAAATTCTAGTAATAAAATGATCATAGGATTAAGAAAATTTGCATTCCAATGCTCAAAGCTCAAAATAAATGTTGTTAGCTAAGGAGAGAATTATTTAATGCGATAGTATATTTACACATGGTATAGAGACCACACCGATTAATATAACAAGTATTCTGCTATGTAATCTAATAAATCTATTTCTCGTGGAGACTCTAAAAAGATAAAAGGAAAGTAATGCATGATATTAACAAAAGATAAAAAAAAAAATAATGCATGATATTAACGAATGTATTTAACATTTAATTGATTGATTTCTATATTGTTGGTGGATGGGGTTACATTCTCTTATCAATATTTTAGAGTATAATTTAAATAATTTGTTTTAATATTAAATATTAATATTGAATAATATATTTTATATGTATATAATAAAAAGGGCAAGTATATGTATTATATGAAAAACTAATTAAAGATAAAATAATTTAGGTTTTTTTTAAACTAAAGAAAATTTGTAATACATTTTATTTTTAACACATTTTTTGAATTTATCAAACTCTAAAAAATATAGATTCATTTTAATTAAAATTTACTTAACTCTAAAAAAAATAAAATCTGTTGACAAGTACCATTATCTAACTATTTTGTTGAATATTAAATTTATTTACACACTCAAAAATGTATTTTAAACAACAATAAATAACATCTTTTATTTCAATTGTATTTTAAACAATAGTAAATAACATCTTTTATTTAAATAGTAATGAGTTAACTTTCTCGTTGAAATCTAGACCTTTGATTGAAACCCTAATGCTTGGATGTCTCGTTGAAATCTACACCTTTCGAATGAAACCCTAATGCTTGGACGGTGGAGACTAATATAGTTGCACCCATCGTAATTAATCACAATTATGACAGGTGGTGAGATGCTCTCTTGCCTCTTTACAAAGCCTAACCTCTAAATTTATATAATAAGTTAAATGAACTGTTGAGATTTTCTGTTTGAGTCAAATAGGCAAAAATCTCTGAAGGATGACAACAATAGGGATTCAGTTCCTAGATTAGCTCCAGGTTGTTGGGAGGGAGTTAATGCCTCCTATATTTGATGTGAGGGAGTTATGAGGCTCTTAGATTCTCTATGCTATATAACTAGCAATCATTTGGATGATTTGCTATGAGAGTGTGAGGATTTCTTGATGTAATCTCCAATTTATTTAATATATTCTTGATGCTTATGTTTGGTGGACGTAGCCCAGATTGGTTGGGTGAACCACGTTAATTCTTGTGTTTATGTGCTTGAATATTGCTGTGTGTTTAATTTATTTGTTGTGCACCTGATCCAACAATTGGTATCAGAGCTTGTTGGAGGTGCTGGTGTGTGTCTGACTGCTGGAGGTGGAGTGCTGCATGTGGAAGCTTTCTGTTCAAACTGCCTGGAGAACGCCTATCCACTTGCGTAATGCCTGGAGGTGTTGTATAGTTGTGTGTGGAGCGGATCGGATAGCTTCCTGGAGGTGTTGTTGCTGCGTGGAGCGGATCCCTGCCTGGAGGTGTTGTATATTGCATGGAGTCTGTTCTTTAAATTGCTGGTGCGGTAAAGTTTAAATTGTTGGTACGTATGTTTTTTTATTGCATGGAGCTGGTGTTTTAAATTGCTGGTGCGCTAAAGTTTTAATTGTTGTCGGCCCATGCTTAGTTGCCAAGCCTCTGGATTCGTTTTGCATCTTTTTTCCTTCTAAAAAACTATGATTAATGGGCCATGTTCACTTGCTTGCTAAGCCGGAGTCTTCCATCACAGATTTTTTTTTTTGGGGAAATTTTAGCGGAGGTCGTAGGGGAGTTTTGAAGAAGTATACGGATACATAGGGTTTCAATGGAGCACAGGTAGATAAATTATGAGGTGCACAGGTTCAACGATCCATGAAGAGCATTGAAATTGAGTTGAACCTCAGGAAACTTTATAAGTGATCTTTAATATTAATTTTATTGACGTTTGGGAAAATGTCCTGTCCACGGATATGTTTTTAAATTAGATGCACATGAGTACACTTATAAGAAAGAGGTTGGATGGATCTATGGCTCTATTACACAAAATCCTCTAGCAGATTTTAAGACACATTTCCGCGGGTGGAGTTCCATTTACTGCATGCACTTGACCAGCATTTTGCGCAAGGCAGTCTAAAGAACGGTTTTTTGGAGGCACATAAAGCATAGGAACATCAAATTGTCATAGGAACGCAAAATGTTGAGCAGTGTATTTTGAAAATATATCCTAGGATGCCCGAGTTTTGATTTACGACCTTGTTGCTAGTATCGCTTTGCCTGTTGGCTGCGTGCACTGTCTATAAACTAAAAGGGCGTATACTATGTTGTCTCATGGGTATTCTTTTTGGATTGGCTAAATTTTTTTGGCAATTGTGTTGAAATAGTTCCAAAGGGCAGTGTTTTGTTTTAAAGGCAAACGCAGAAAGACATAGGCAGAATTATTTTTTTTGTGAAGGGAAGATATTTTTTGTAAAGGCATAGGCATTTTTGTTCTTTGTTATGTAAAAACAAAGGCATAGGAAATTTTTTATTGCTGGCTGGATATTGGAGATTATTGTGTTTTTTTTTTATACAAATGACGAAAACTCAAAGTGCCCGGTTGGAAATTGAGAAATTTCATGGCAAGAATAATTTTGAGATCTGGAAGGTAAAAATGCATGACTTGCTTGTCCAACAAGGCGTGGTAAAGGCATTGATGGGTAAATCCAAACAAACTTACAACATCACAGACGATGAGTGGGACAAAATGGATGAAAGAGCTGTAATTGCCATTCGATTATGCCTGGTGGATGATGTCTTGTTTAATATTGTGTCGGAGACAATAGCTACTAGTTTGTGGATGAAACTAGAGAAACTGTAAATGACCAAATCCTTAACCAGTAGGATTCTCCTGAAGCGACAGTTGTACGGTTTGAGAATGAAGGAAGGTACATCGATTGTTGATCATTTAAATGCTTTTAATACTCTTCTTGTGCAAT
>APFE031650166.1:0-15525 GCA_000404065.3 Pinus taeda | reverse complement strand
ATTGGTAGGGAATAAATCCTGGTATTCACGGAGCAATTCAGCGACCTTATCCATCGTTGTGTCATCCCAATAATCTCGAATCTTCACGAATTTGGGCTCTGCCTCCATACCAATTTTTACCTGTTTCGTTTTCAGTAGCATTGTATATTAGGATTCTCAACCTGTGGACCTCCAAACTTGCATGACCTTCTGTTTCAAGGATGTTAATTTTTTGTGGATCCTCGTCCTCTTCTTCAGTAGTTATGTTATAACATTCCAGCGTGTGACTCAGCTGAGTAGCCCACTCAGGCTGAATTAGGTCTAAAGGATTCTGCGGTATCTTAAAGATTGCTGCTTTCACCTCTTGTAGTGCCTCAATTATACAGTCAAACCCGTCTTCAAAATTGAATGTCATTGTGAATCCTTTGTGCAGAATATGTTATTCACCTATTCCATGGCGGAGTTTTGTTTCTACATACCATTTCATTGGGATGACATCCAATGTGTGATAGAGCAAGTGCACTCATTCAGGTTGGGGCTTCTCTCCATAAGCCTGAGCCCATTTGGCGAAATGCATGCACGGATCATCCTACCCATCATACTTGTTTGTCATTCACACCTTCGGCTTCCCAAAGTGTGTCCTCATCATTCTCCTACATTCATGCCAATCATCAAAGTTTCCCTTATGCATACTCCACCACCTTGCAGGCGTAGCACACAGTGCCCAGTCTAGCATGTGGAAGCACTACCTTTCTGGTACATCCCTCTCAAATGAATCTAGAAAGATATCTACATCATTCCGGCCATCATAAGTAGGAATATTTCTTACCTCTGATGACACACAATGCAATGACTAGGTCATCATGTTGTAGCTCAGTGTAGTCACCTCATGTAGCTGATTCTACCATTGTTCTAGTTCTTCATTAGATTTTGAGGCACAAGAACTTTTGCGATCCCATGTAATTCCTCCATTCATGGTGGGATTCACCCAATCTTGGTCTTACACTGTTATCTTATAGATACAATCCAGATTGTCATCGCTCTCATAATTATAGACTGATTCAGTATAGTGTGATCCTTCAACAAGATCTATGGGTACTATTATGCGAAGTGATTTCTTCTCAAATATCATATTTCGCTTCTTTAGGTTGATTACCCCATTCATATCAGTAGCTCAACCAATTCCAAGGAGTATAGGATAGGGGTTTTTGTCATCCATAATTTCCATTACTTCAAAGTTAGCCAGCATGCTCGCACCTTCAATATCTATGGTTGCCCCCTGTAGCCAGCCCATGGGGATGATCTTCTACTAATTCACCATCCTTAGCTGAATCAGAGACCATTATAGCAAGGGTCTCCCCATTCATTCCCAAGTTTTCTTCCGTAAGACGTTCAAATCTGACCCCAGGTCCAAAATAACCTAATCCAATTCATACTCTCATATCTACGTAGTCAACCTTATCTCCCATCTTGTTCTTGTTTTATGCTTTCCAATCTTTCTCACTATGCGCGGCTCACTCGAAGCATTTCTGGCACATATGTTTATGAGCTCTTGTAGCCCCTTCACAACCTTACTATCACGCAATAACTTCATACAGGTCTCCAGGAAAGTTGTAAGCATAAAAGGGTCCATCTCCTGATCAGGATTATCCTTTCTCCCTGAGGTGGAAGCCTCAACGAAGCTCTTCCTCGCTTCAGTGAAGGTTTCATGTGCGCTCTCCAAATAGAACTTAGCCTCCTTCATTAGAGCATTGTGAACCCATGTATTATCCTCTTTGTATTTTCCCATGTCATCTCCTGTTGCAATTCCACTTTGGAGCACTATATTTACATTTGGATCCTCTTCGCACGGCTCAGACCTCATCATCTATAGGTTCTAAGTTGGCAAAGGTGGTAGTGCCCCTTTGTCATGTATCCTTGCTATCAGCGTAGGGAACTGTTCTATTTCATGATCAAACAAAGTGTATTACTTGCATGACAGATGGGTTGGGTTAGTATAATCGTGGGCATAGTGTCCTGGTCCTCCGCAATTGTAGCAGATCAACTATCCCTGACCTCTGCCAGGTCCTCCTCTGCCTCGGCCTCATTCGCGCCATCCCTGCGCTCTGTTCAGGGGGTCGTGTTTCTTCCTGAACCCTATAGGCAATATTTCTATCCATCCTCAATTCATAACTCCTGTAGTTATGTTGATCATGCCCTACCAACCTACAAAAGTTGCAGAACAGTTGTTGCGGTGTCTGTACAAACTTCTACAACAAATGATAGTTATATGTGGCATGTTTTCCTATTACCTGACATATAGCGCACCATAATGTGGGCCCCACGCTCGGTCCTGCTTGAGCTTCTGGCCTCAAAGGAAACAATCCTCCTCCTGCAATATAGTTCGCAAATACTGGGCAATGGTCTTTGTCATGGCCTAACCCTTACATTTCAGGCACCATACCTCTTTGTGCACCTCTGGTCGAACTATCCTATCTTGGTTCAAACTTTGCATCTCCAGGCAAAGGTTTTTTAACTACGCATGGATCTATTGGACCCTGAGATTTGGATCTTGCATCAGTGTTTCAAGTAGCCTCATGGCAATATCCAAGGCCTCTGCTTGAGTTGTTATCTTCTATTGTGAAAACACAACCCTTAAGTGTGGTAGGAGCAAAGCAACAAACCATTCATGATGTTGTCCATCTGTTAAATTCATGTTAGCTTCACTGATCTTACACTTCAACCTTTGATCTAATTCCCAAGGTGTCTCACCTAGTTGCATAGCGATTTCCTTGAATCCCATAATTGACTGTGCCTCATATTTAGGCCTACTGAATTCTCTATTTAGTGCTATCTGGATGTATGCCACTCCAGCATTTGGGTTATCATTAAAGTGCTTGATACACCAGGTTAGCATGCAATCTTGTAGAGCACTAACCAATGTCTTCTTTATGTGATCATCTGTAGCACCCTAAGCTTCCCATAAGGCTTTCACAACTAACTAGAATTGGTCTAGGTCCTAATTTCCCAAGCCTTTGAAAAAAGGCAACTTCGCTGAATTTTCCATACTGAACTGCGACAGAGGTGGAGGTGGTACATGCGATGGTGGTGAAGTTGAAGGTGGTGTCAGTGGAGGTGGTATTCACAGGAATCCTTTTCTTATTAACTGAATAACACTTCATGGAGAAACCTACGTTGTCCCTTCTTTGTCACCTCACGGAGGTGAAATCATTGGGCTATATTCAGGACCCTTTTTCCCTTCGTTCCTATAAGTCTTTCTGCTTTGCGTAGCTTTGAACATCAAGGTAGCTGGATAAACCATTTTTCGCACAATAGCATTTTAATCCAAGTATTCAAATATTTCACGTACTTACCTCACGATCCTTTGAAAAAGTGTTGCTTTGCCTCATTGTAGCTGACTAAGGTTTCAACTAGGAATTTAGTCACAAATCCTCCTATGACATGATCGAGCCAATGATCAACAGCATGGGCGATCTTGTCCTCAGATGCTTCCAATTTCTATACTAGCTTTGAGGTCCAAACAATAGGACCGTCAAGTTTCCACATTCCTTGGCTATCTGTTAGCTTTGTGATCCACTCGTATAGCTCAACTATAAAGGAGCATAAAAATATTTCCTAGATCTCTGTATATAGGTATCTCTCCAACCACTGTTCCTTTGTCAGTTGTGGGTTTCTATTCTCCTACACCACGAATTCATGGATCTTCCTATCCAACCAATCTCTTATCTCTTTCTTAGTTGGATTCCAGTGAGACAACACCACACATCTCTTATGCAGATTCTGGTCCTGGAAACAAAACCATTTTTTGGCTTGAAGGGGCTTGACCTAGGTTCAGTGTTAGTAAGCCAAACAAATCCATACACTACTGGCCCTTTTGGTATCATCCCATCGGGTGCGGGCTAAAGTCTCACCTAAAGCAATATGGGAGGATGCTGGAACCAAGTTTCCGCACCTTGAGATGGTTGTGATGTCATTTTATTCCTTTTATTTCTACCTTCACGTAGGTCACTCAGTTGTACGGCTTGCTAGACCAACCCTCTATTCTATCCTTTAGTACCTCTACGAAAGGGTACAAATGACCTCCACGTAGCCCTAACCTGTAGCTCAGGTACTTTCGTGTTGCTGTGGCAACGTACTGTGCAAATTCCCAAACTAGCTTAAGTGTTTTACTTATCTTATTAGATAATCACAGTTAGTACCGTGTAAATAGATATCCTTAATTACGTTCAGTTATCCAATGTAATTGTATTCATTTGCACATAATATAAGCATTATAAAGGAAACTCATAAATAAAATGACAAGATGCATTTTATCAGAACAAAGACTCAGAAATTGCATAATACTTCTCTTTATCGATATCTTTAAGCGATTATAGACTCTGTCCACCCTGCGCACATAACTGCAGGGGTCTGCGCACTCAGTTGTAGACTTTCACCCTAGGCCTCTGCGCACTCAGCTGCAAAGCCTCTACCAATGCTACAACCTGACACTTAGACTTCTTACTTCAGAGCTATGACTATCTTCCTCATGACATTTCATTGATGTCTCTAAAACTACTTAGAGCTTAACTCTTTTTATACAATCCCATGGTCCGTGGACCATGGGTGGATGTTTTACAACCGACTTTACTTTACAACCCTTTATGACTTATGACACCTTTGCACTCCGCGATCACAAAATGTAGAGTCTGTACTAGTTTATTACAAAATTTGACCAAACATGGGCTTTTAGCCTCAAAACTGTCCTTTGGGGATCCCACTCCCAAGAAATATGAAGAACATCCTATTCTCCATTTCTCGCAATGGTTGGGTGGTAAAGCATAGTGAGGGAAACTGTGTGGCTTCATAGACATCTGATGCTACTGTGGGGAACTGTGAATCCTCTAGTTCTCTCCATGCTAGCATTGCAATAATCAAATTAGCCATGCATAATGCAATGTGGTACCTTTATCTTGGACTTCATGGCAATCATCCAAAAACTCTTTGCAAAGGTATTAGACCTAGTTATACTGAACACCATTTGCATACTGCACATCTAATGAAACCAACAATCTAGCGAATTCATTAGTCTGAAACTTTCTCAGGATATTTCCAGCCAATATGTGTGCCGCAAAGTGAACTTCTTGGTCATTGATTGAGTTCATATGATATACCCTCTTTCCTTTTGTCAGATCAAAATTTTTCTTCATGCTCTCCGCTATGGTTCGATCTTGATCTTTTCCAACAAATTATTTTACTAGGTTATGATCTTGACATGACCGTCCGACGATTATCCATATCAACATTAGATCTATAGGGATATTATTTCCCATCCATAAGAACCCATCATGCACCAACACGAAAAAATTTCACACACAAGCTGTGTTTCCTAGACTTCTGCTGAAGTGTGGAACATTCCACATGTTCATCAATCTTGATTGTGCCAATCCATTTTCCCATTGTCATGGCTCTAACCTCACCACTCTTCTTTCTGGGTAGTTAACTTCTTTGAAATAGCGGTCTGGTGTGAAACTATGGGTATTTATTTATATCGTTGAATTTTTAGTCTACAAACTTCAACTATAGTATTTTTCCAAGTAATTTCCTGTAAATGGAACTTTCTCTCACAGTAGGGGTGTGAAGGTACCGAACTTTGCATCCTTTGAGTCTTTGACTAGTTTAGCACTCGATTTCCTTAGTGGAATGTATGGTGGTAGAGGTGATGGAAATGCTTCTCCACTTGTTTCCATTTTTACCTCCTCCACTTCTTCTTCATTGCCTTTGACTTGCTCAACTTTTTGTTGAGGTTCAACAAGTTTCTTGTCCTCTTTTTCTTTGTTCTTTGTTCTTTGTTCTTTGTTCCTGTGTTGATTTCTTCCTCGGCGATCTACGTTGTTTTTGTGTTGATGCTGCTGTGATTGATGCTACTACAGGAATCTCAACTGATGTTGTGGGTATACCACTGGCTTTTATGATTCTAGATAGTTCTTTCTCATGAAAATTACACACGAGAGCTAAAACTTCTACAATTTCTTCACACTCTCAAGACTCAAATTCTCAATTCATCAAAGTGTTTGATCTAGTTGGGAGGCAGATTTTTATAATGATTTCAAGTTTCTAACCCCATCATTAGCTTATATTTTTTTTCAGATTATGCTATGATTCTATTCATTAATTGCATATCTATCCTTAGATGTTCCAACCTATCCTCATAAATGCAATTGTCCGCATATTTTAACATTAGCTTTCCCTTTTAACGGTCATATTTTTTCTGGTGAACTTTGACACATCCCATAGTGTATCAAACATCTGTCTTACGTCACATCTCCTATGTACTTCTACATGGTCCAGACTGTAGTAAAGTAACTCTTTACGTCGAAGCTCTCTGTAGTGTAGTTTATAGTCCAATTCCAACTTTCAACTGCAAGTGGCACTAAGAATTTTCTCCTTTATTCCTTATAACGAGGTTGTAGGAACAGGGTTGTCCCTATACAACTTCAACCTACTGCCATTTACTCCTCCTTGAATCAATTCTCAATTTAAATTAGCTAATTGAACTGCAACACCATTAGTAATATGCTTAATAATATATGGGCCTAACCAATACATCTTGAATTTTCCTAGAAATTTCACAAACTTACTATCATAGAGGAGAATAAGGTATCCTACTTGGAAATTATTCTTCTTAATATGTTTTTCATGCCAAGAATTTTATCTTTCTTTTTTTACTTGTTGATGAAATACTTTTATGAATCTATCTTCCTCCAAAGCAATCAAGTATGCCATTATTTCCCTCATTATATCAGGGTCTTCCATATCTATAAAAGTTGTAATCCTTAAGCTAGGCACGATGTATTCCATGGGCATCACAACCTCTTTCCCCTAAACTAATATGAAGGGTGTCTAACCTATCAATTTCTTACACGTGATCCTTTAATCCCATAAAACTATTGGAATTATGAGATCCCAATCATATCTATTCACATTAGATAGCTCAGTAAGTGCATTCTCCAACATCTTGTTAAATGCTTCCACTATTCCATTGGCCTGAGGATGTTAAGGGGTACTTTTCTGATGATAGACTTGGAAATTCCTCAGTCAATGCTTCAACAGTTTTATTTAGGAAATGTGAACCTTGGTCACTCATCAAAATCTTTGGACATCCAAATCTAGACAATATATATTTTTAAAAACTTCACAACAGTCTCTGTGCTACAGTTTTGTGCTTCAGCCCATCTTGCTAAATAGTCAATTGTTGTGATTATTTACCTCACACTAGTCCTTTTTCCAAGTGGGTTGATGGGTCCAACAAAATCAATAGCCCACTTATCAAAAGCCTGCAATGTAACTTGTGGTACTAATGGCATTCCATCTCTTTGTGAAGGCTTTCCTATTCTTTGACACACATCACATGCTCTACAATATTCCTTTGCATCTTTGTGTATTGTAGGCCACCAAAATCCTACTCTCAAAATCTTTTGTGCAATATCTTTTCCTGCATAGTGTCCATCAATTGCACCACCATGAGCTTTTGCTAGAATCATATGTCTTTCATGTTTAGGAACATATATGCACAATATTTCATCTGGCCCCATATTATATAAATATCCCGCTATTAATGAAAAGTTAGTTGCTTTAACCATTAATTATTTCCTTTTTTTTTCATAGTATATTTTGAGGGAGCCATCCCTGTGATAAAAAACTAGATGATGTCTGCAAAATGGTCATCTACAATTCTGATTGTAAATAATTGTGCATCAGGGAGATTATCCTCTTTACTGGTTGGTTCTTCCCCTGTTTCCAACCTTGAAAAATCATCAAGCCCTACATTTTGTCTTCCTTGTTTAATAATTATCTCAAAGTCATATTCTTGAAATAATAGTAACCATCTGCAAAAAATTCCTCCTAAAATAGGTTTATTAACCAAATACTTCAATCCAAAATAATCTGTGAACATTTTAAAGTGTGATCCCAACAAATAATTTCTAAATTTATACAATACATACACCATGGCTAGTCCTTCCCTTTATTTAGTGGTGTAAATATTTCTTGATTTAGATAAATTTCGAGTTGAAAAAGCTATAGGATGATCAATTTCTCTTGCACCGGGTTGTGCCAATACTAATCCCAAATCTATACAAGAGGCATCGACATGGACATGGAATTACTTATTCCAATAAGGGAACACTAATATAGGTGCAGCTACCATTTTTATTTTAATATGTCAAGGCTCTTCTGAAATTATTCATTCCACTGAAAAGTTACATCCTTCTTTAACAATTTCTCCATAGGCGCAATGATCTGTGCATACCCCTTGATGAATTTCTGTAATACTCGGTATGTCCCAATGTAGTGCGAATTTGTCTTGCTGTCATATGTTGAGGAAAGTTCACAATGATAAAAATATTAGCAGGGTCCACCATTAATCCTTGCTCACAAACAATATCTCCCAACAATATACGAAAAGGTACACAAAATATGCACTTCTTTAGGTTCAAATAGATCTGATATTGTCTTCATGTTTCAAGAATAAGTCTTAAACTTCGAATATGTTTGCTTAGCAACACAAATATTGTCCAATCAGCAAAATATATCTCCCAAAAATTGTGGATGTATTCCTTAAAAGCTACAATGACCACTCTAGAAAATATAGCAGGGACATTCTTTAATCTAAAAGACATTACTGTGTATTGATATGAGCCCCATTCTATAGCAAATGTCATCTTATGATGATCTTCCGGTGCAATTCTAATATGATGATAACCTGAGAATCCATCTATAAATGAACAAGCTTCTTGACCTCATACATTGTCCAACACTTCATCTGTGAAAGGGGTAGGGAATGGATCATGTAAACATGAATCATTCAATTTTCTCAAATCAACACAGATCCTAATTTATCTTTAAGTTTTCTTTTCTTGCACCACCATAGGACTCACCCATTCTGAATCTTCCACTGGCTCAATAATTCTTGTTGCTATCATCTTATCAAGCTCTACCTTCACTTTCTCCTTATACTTTGGGTTCAATCTGTAAGGTATTTTCTTGACTGGCTTCGCATTAGGCTTAAGGGGAATCTTCATAACTCATGGATCTCCTACTATGCCCTTCATTTCTGAAAATTTTGTGGGAAATAGTTATTGGTATTCATGGAGTAACTCTATAAATTTACTGGCTGTCTCTTCATCCCAATAGTCTCCTATAGTTGCAAACTTAGGTTCCTTCTCTGATCCTATGTTGACCTTCTTTGTCTTTAGTGGCTTTGTTATATCTGGTACCTCTAACTCAGGTCCATTTACATCCCGGTATCCGTCTAATTCTTCTATATCGATGTTGCGAGGATCTTATTTTTCTATAGTAAGGTTATATCATTCTAGTGCATTTTCTATCTGCGCAGCCCAATTAGGTTGTTGTCATGTTAGTGGAGTTACATTCTCAAATATCCTCTTCTTGACTGTCTAAAGGGCCGAATATATATATGGAAACTCATACTCAAAGTTGAATGTTAATATAAAACCACCAACCATATCTGTCTAGTTTGTAGTACCATGTCGAAGCTCTATTTCTAGGTACCAGTTTTTAGGGATTGTCTTTAATGTATGAATGAATCCATAAACCCATTCTTGCAATGGAATCTACTTCCATGTTGTAGTACGTAATTGGGGATGCTCCCCAGGATTATTTTGAACATCACACTTTATTTCCATCTTTGTATTTATCTAACCAAATCTTATCCACATCAACCTTCAACATTCCTGCCAATCTCCTATATTATTCTTGTGTGCACCCCGCCATCTAGTAGGAGTAGCTTTCAAGGCTATATCCAAGGTTGACATCCTCTGATTTTCTAGAACTTGTTATTCATAATCATTAATAAAAGTATTTATATCACTTAAGCCATCATAAGAAGGTAGATTACATACCTTGTCATACAATGAACTTATTTGGTGAAATTTCTTGCACAACGCCTTGTAGATACTTTTAATTCTGCTAGTTCTCCAATTCTTCTTCTCAGTTTGAGGTACAAGAACTATCATGCTCCCAACTCAACTTCCCTTCTTCAGTAGGGTTAACAAAATCATGTTCATGTGTTGTCATTTGATATATATTGTCTATATCATCTACACAATACTCTTCTTTGACTGGTTCTTTATATTATACTCCTTTTGATGGATCTAAGGGAACAATTACTCTCATATTTCTTCATTCAAATATCATATGTCTCTTCTTTAGATTAATTATAGTAATATTTTCAAATGCTCAATCAAGTCCAAGAAATGCAGGATATGGGTTATTTTCGTCAACGATCTCTATTACTTGAAAATCAGTAGTATTGCAAACTCCTTCAATGTCCACTATTACACCTAGTAGTCTTCCTAATGGGAAGATATTTTGTTGATTTTACATCCTTAACTGAATAGGTGACCATTGTAGCTTCAAATTACCCATTAATTCCCATGTATTCTTTGTCAAAACATTATTATCAGATCCCATATCTAGAATAACTTGATCCATCTCATATTCTCCTATCTGCGCATTAAGTCTCATTTCTCTTCAAGTTCTCTTTTGTCGATGAAAATTATTCAATACGCGCATCTCACCTCGTGGTGTTCCTTTTGATGCATAAGAAACTATCAACTACTTAAGCCCTTTTATAGCCTTTTGATCTCTTAATAATTACATACAAGATTGCAGAAAAGACTTTAAATTACCTCCTTGATTTGTTAACTCTTGGTCTTCTGTCGAAGCTCGATCCTGTGTCAAAGCTCGGTTCCATGTCAAATCTTGATTATGTGTTGAAGTTGATGACATGTTGCAACTAGTTCTCTGCTTTGGCTACGCACTGGAGGTCAAAGCTCCAACATCCATAAAGATTCACTTTTCTTCCACAAATACTTATTTTTCCTTCTGAATATAAAAAACAAGAACTTTCTCAATAGTTTTTCTAACCCATGTACTTTCATATTCTCTTCTCATATGCTTTATCACTTCTGGTCATAGCTCCACTTCTAGTGACGATAATTATTCAAGGTTCGTAGGTCCTCCTTTCAGCAGTCATTATTTTAATATTCTGTGTGAGTCAATGATTCCTTTTTCTTGCATATTTTACATAAGCATAGGACATTCTTCAATTATATGGTCAAAATATTTACAATACTTACATGTTGTTGTAGAGTTCTGATAGTCTCTTGCAAAATGACCTACCTAGCCGAAGATATAGCAAATGATCTATCCACATCCTTGACCAGATCCAACACCTCTTCCTAGGTAGCCTCCTCAACCACCACACTATCCACTTTCTTCATTTCCATGTTCTTCTATTTCCATTTTATAAGTGTTAGCATTGTACTCCATCATTAGTTTTGATTTTTTTGTAGCTTGGGAGGTACTCCAAGCCCTAGAATTTGAGGGTTGAAGGTAAAAGCACCATAAATGGTCTTATGGGCTTGGAGGACACTGATTTGAGGTCTATTTTCGGGGTTGTTTAAGTGACCAATGGCTAGTGTGAAGGTGGCATGCTTGTTCTTGTTTGCCACGGGGAGAAGGGACTATTTTAGGGCCTTGGTGAGGGGTGGATAGTCCTCCTAAAAGGCTGCCACAGGCCTAATAAAGGACCTGTAGGATGGAACAACTATTTTTGGGAGACAGGTATGTGCGTTCGGCTTGAAACCCCCTAAAGGAGTAGCGTGGATGACAACATCCTATTGGAGGACATCCACAACAAGGGGAAGCAATTCTAGTTTAGTTTGAGGGTTGTTAGGGATTATGGTTAGGTGCCCTAACTAGTCTAGAATTGCATTAGCCAAGGTAACCTAAAATAGTGAGCTAATGCACATGTTTTGGGATGCACTTTATGTGTGTTGGGTCACGATTTCGTGACGAGATTTGGATCAGGATAAGGAAGTTATGGGAGTCAAGCAGAGGGGGCATATATGTTGATTGTATGATCTAGTGAAAAATACTGCATAGATAGTGCAACATGGTGAAAAGTAACATGCTTAGAGGTGTATTGGGTCAAGGGTTGACTCTTGCAAGGATCTATTTGATGTGTCGATTGTAGTAGCCCTTAGGAGTTGTTTGGTGGATCCTACATGGGCTATTGGGAGGCCTACCAAGAAGCCAAGGTAACAACAATCACATTAGACCAAGAGGCAAGAGGACAACAACAAGTTATGTTGCATATCGAGACATGTACGATGGATTGATAGTCTTCTAGGTGAGGAAACGTGGAATATTGGTGGAGTCTATGGACAGCCATGTGTAAGGTTCTCCTAGGTGTGGGGATGCCCTAACTAGGATCAGATGCTACAGAATGAACTTGGTCTCTCAAGGACTATTGGAGGGAAGAATGATAGAAGACCAAGTGTCGATGAGATTGGACACGTATGGTCTACCAGAGGATAGGGTGATAGTGTCCATGCTGGATCCAAAGTACAATACCTTGATGTACAAAGGTAACTACTAGCCTGGTAGTTGTTGTTGGAGCTCAAGGGTTTGATTAACTAGGAGCAAGTTTGTGGAGCACAAAACATGTGTGTGGAGAAGGACATCTATAGCAGATGATGGGAAGTCCTCATATCCCATGTTCATTATGGGATATGGACATATTGCATTGATAGGTGGCCTCTCTTCATGCCCTACGTTGGTCTTCATCAGAGCAACGTAGGAAGACCATAGTGGGTTGAAGTTCCCAACTAGCTGAGGAGTAGCATTGGGCAGATTGAGAGTTGTTCATAAGTGGAGCTATGAAAAAATCGACAAGAGTCTTGATAAGTTTTTCCCTTGATGGACCAAAGGACAACTAGAGTGAAGATTGGATAGCTGAGATTGAGTTACGAGATGGACTTGGAGCATTGATAGAGGCGGGAGTTGTAGAGAGGGAGCCAAACAATAAGGAAGATACATGGTACGACTGAGAGGAAATGTTAGATGCTACAACTAGATGGTCAAAGTATCTTGTCTTGTACTAGTGGATGTATGAGAGCCATTATCCCTGGTATGGGATCCCTAGCCTATTGTATTATATGTTGTTAATATAACAAAGTTGTGTTGGAAAGCTAAAACGTTGTCTATATTTTGTGCATTTGTGATTTACTGCTATTTATATTCCATTGTGTAAAGTAGTTCATGGTTGATACTCTTGGTTTAGTAGAATTAGTGATTTAAGACTCTAACCTAGATCCAAGGTCATGTAATTTCAATAGTTAGTTCATAAACTCAACAATTATTCTCATCATGTCCTACAACTTTATAGAATTTGCAATATAGGTTCCTTGGATTCTGCACATATTTCTATAAGAGGTGTAAGTATTCTGAGAAATGTTGACCTATGGTCTTACATATATCGCACCATAGGCTGGATCCTTCATTTAAGGGATTTGGTTCCCCACTAGCCATGTAATCCCTAAAGATAAGACATTGTTCTTTGGAATGACACTCTAATTTTCACTTTGTAAACCATACTTCTTCTATGACTTATTTTCTTTTCTTGATATCTTGTATATGCAAAGTTATATTCACCAACTGAATCTAAATCTATTGCATACCTGCATTAGTATCTCTTATAGGTGAATCTTCCAATTTCATCGAAATTTGTAGAGCTTCAACTTGACTTGGTATCTTTTTGTTGCATCAATGGTAATATGATATTCGGTAACAACATAATTATAAACCATTATTGATGTCGTTGCGGAGCTATTTCAGAGCTCACTTCATCCAACAATTCCTTAAATCTCTGATCAAATTCCCAAATAGACTCAGTAGGTTTTTGTTTAACTTTTCTTAACTTAGTGATGCACTCCAACTCATACTTCGACATCTTAAATTATCTTATCAGCATTGTTTTAATATCTGCAAATGTTCTAATATGATTATTTGAATACTTCATATACCCTGTCAATGCTCTATCTCAAAGCATCATAATGAGTTGCGCTTTCTTTATATTTTCATCATTGATATTCTTCACGACCAATACAACTTCACATAAAAACCAAAACTGCTCTAGATCTTTTGATCTAGTTCCTTTGAAAATAGGTAGCTTAATATCATCAACCATATTTATTCTTGAAGGGGGAGTGGGAGCGGGAGAGTAAAAAATACCATGGTTCTTATTGGATTATGGATTTGGCAAACTCTCAAGATAGGAAGGTGAATACTGCAAAGTCACCTAGGGTTTATGAAGGCAGCTATATTCTCTTTCACTTTTAGATTCACTCAAAAAAGGACTATATTCAGTTTCTACAAAGGTCTTTGGGTCTTGTCAAATATCTATTTTTCTAGTATCTACTCTATATCTTTATCAGCTTCGTGTTGTTCAAATTTCTTGCTCAGATTTACTCTCTCTTCTTCCAAACATAAGTAAACTAACAATCTAGCTACATCCGTAAAACTCCCTTTTTACATAGAAGCATCTTAATCCAGATTTTTAAATATTTTAAATAATTACCCTGTGGTCCTTTGAAGAATCGTTGTTCTGCTTCATTGTAGGACACAGTATGGTCTACTGTGAACTTAGTAATATCCTCCCAAGATGATATCAATCCAGAATTCAAAAGCCCTTGAAATCCTATCGTTAGTGCTCTTGAGTCACTGTATCAATTCAGAATTCCACGTTATAGGTTTTCCACCTTTAAAACATGCTTTCTTTTACTGAACCTTGTTATCCACTCGTACAATTCGATAAGAAATGATGCGAAGAAAATTTTGTATTGATCTATAAAAATATATCTCTGTAACCAAGATTCACACTTCAGAAGAGGGTTGTTGTTCTCTTGATCTACAAATTATCGCTCCTTCGATTCTAGCCAATCTTGAATCTCCTTCTTCAACGAATCCCACATAAACATATCCATCAAATAGATCATTGTTTCGACAACATAACCATTTGTTGGTTGTGATTTGAGATGGCCCAATTTCAATCTACACTACATACCAAAAAAACCCTTAATCACTCGCCCTTTCAACAACGACCTGCAAGAAAATCGCAGTCTCACCCAAAGTGACTATGGGAGGATGTCGAACCATGTTTTTGTAACCTTGAAGGACATGGAGATGTGGTATTATTGTGTTTCTTACTTTCAACATGCATAAATTACTTCGCCACATTCATTTAATCACATAAACATATCATATAAACCCATAATCATCATTGCATTGTAATAAAATGCAATTGTAATAAACTGCTACTCTACAATACGTAATAAGAAAATATACACATGAAGACACCACTTTTGTCATGGTTTATCCCAATGTGGAACTATGTCCACAAGAAATGTTGCTTATAATAATAATTATTTTACAAAAATTAGTTCTTGACCTGCACACTCAGCTGTAGGTCATTTGCGCATTTAGCTGCGAACTTCCGGCCTTTACGCACTTAGTTGCAGACTTAGGCCTCTACGCACTCAGCTGCAAACTCATGCCTCTACACACTCAATTGCAAAGCCTTTCTTTCTCTCCCCAAACCACAAATCACAAATTTTCAACCATAACACATACTTGGATCAATTCAACACCTCTCTTATTTATTATTTGTCTCTCTCTCTCTCTCTCTCTCTCTCTCTCTCT
>APFE031650160.1:201253-232835 GCA_000404065.3 Pinus taeda | reverse complement strand
ATATAAATAATAATAACACATCATAAATAATAATTAATTAGTAATTTGTTAATGAAGAGGTATGTCCCTAAGGACATGACCGTTCATAAAGGGACACCTACCTAGGGTATATACACAGGGCCTCACCCTCATTTGTAACATCATTCTCATTCATATATTTTAATATATATTCTTGTAACTTCAATGGAGATTTACATATTCCAAGTATTCTGGAGTATTTAACTTTTGAGCGTACAAACTTAGTTCGTCACATTGGTATCAGAGCATACCGTTGAAGTATATAAACCTTGTTTGTTACATTGGTATCAGAGCATTCCTCTAAGTATACGAATCTTGTTCGTTACATTGGTATCAAAGCATACCATTGAAATATATGAACCTTGTTCATTACATAAGTATAGGCTAAAGGATAGGCCAAAAGTACAAGTGTGATGGACTACACTTGTGCAAGAAGACAGGCCAAAAGTACAAGTGTGATGGACTACACTTGTGCAAGGAGACAGTCCTAGGAGGAGAACCGCATCCATGAGCATATGTATGGTTTTCTGAGGATGTCGATTTCTGTTCAAGAAGACCAAGTAGTTATCCTAGAGGAGGACGAAGGTTCTATGTCAAGTAAAGGCTAGTTTGTGTTTGTTGCACTGTGTTGGACCATGCCCTGTGGCCTGTTTTGTGAGTTGTAGAAGTTGGTCGTAGCCTGGATAAGGCAAGGCCAAGGCCTAAAGGAATAGGCCATTGTTGAAGAAGGCCAAACTGAGCCCTGTTTTGGTACCCACAGCAGGTTTAGCGGTGGTTGAAGCAGCAAAGGAGAGCTGGCAGAGGTTTGGATAGAGCTGGCAGAGGTATGGATAGAGTTGGCAGAGGTCAGGACAGAGTTGTTGGAGATCGGGTTTGTTGAAGGAAGAATAGACCTAACAGAGGTCTATTAGGGCTGGGCGCAGATGTGCTAAGGAGCAAGCCTGTATTAGGGCTGGTAAAGGAGATCTTTAGCAGTTGAAGGGACTAGCTGAGGGCTACAGGAAAGTGGATCAGTGGGACAAAGGAGTAGTCTATTGTTGGACAGCGAGAAGGCCAAGTGGACAAAGTATAAAGGAGAAAATCTTGTGGACAGAAGACGACTGAAAGGGCTGGTTGCCGAGGGCAGCAGCAGCAAGTACATTTGTATATTCCTTGTTTTTCATGGGAAGATGAGAGTCTGATGGACTATGCCTTAACCCTAGTTGTATTTGGTCAAAGGACTGACTTTGTATTATAGCTTTGTATTGGGGTTTATAAAGGGCTGGGTAGTCTATTGTTGGACAGCGAGAAGGCCAAGTGGACAAAGTATAAAGGAGAAAATCTTGTGGACAGAAGAGGACTGAAAGGGCAAGTACATTTGTATATTCCTTGTTTTTCATGGGAAGATGAGAGGCTGATGGACCAGGCCTTAACCCTAGTTGTATTTGGTCAAAGGACTGACATTGTATTATAGCTTTGTATTGGGGTTTATAAAGGGCTGTGATCCCTGGTATGGGAGCCCTATGGTTTTCTTATTGATGGACTAATAAAGAACATGAATTGGGCCATAGAATCTTGTGTACTGTTGTTGATCTCATTGTTGTTATATTCCGCTATGCAAAGTTGTTTATTGTTGGGCATCTCTAATGTGTTTCTGTTCCTAACTAGGGCATAGACCTAACCTACGGTGCATGGATATTCCAACACATACGTTGTCGTCCTTTAATTAATAATGGTTGCACATTATTACTTGGTTGATTTAGCATATATAGTGAGAAGCATCTTTGGAAGGGTCTCCTTTAGTTTTCTACAAATTGAGTTATATCCATGTGGTTAGTTTGAGCCTGTTTCTAACAACCTCACTATGCCTTCTTCCATATTGTTCAAGCCCTTGTGATTATTGATCTCGACTCCATCATCCATTGGATAGGCACTGGTCTTGGCAATCCGCCATCCTATTTATTTCTAAAGTATATTTTAAATATTCTTATTATGGAATACCCGCTTGTGTCGACAAAGAATCAGCTTCAACTGAGAGGAAGAGTTGTGATGACAGTGGACTTCATATGTTCCTCTAGGGTTGCACTATGTTCATGGGATGTGAATAACTTCGACTACAGATCTGAGAAATAACAAGGCTGAAGAGTTAGCTAGGTTGCATCCACTGTTATTTCTCTTCCTGTGGTTAGTTTGAGCCTGTTTCTAACAACCTCACTATGCCTTCTTCCATATTGTTCAAGCCCTTGTGATTATTGATCTCGACTCCATCATCCATTGGATAGGCACTGGTCTTGGCAATCCGCCATCCTATTTATTTCTAAAGTATATTTTAAATATTCTTATTATGGAATACCCGCTTGTGTCAACAAAGAATCAGCTTCAACTGAGAGGAAGAGTTGTGATGACAGTGGACTTCATATGTTCCTCTAGGGTTGCACTATGTTCATGGGATGTGAATAACTTCGACTACAGATCTGAGAAATAACAAGGCTGAAGAGTTAGCTAGGTTGCATCCACTGTTATTTCTCTTCCATTTCAGATTTGCACAAGTAGTTAATTAGATCACCAAAGATAAAGGGGTAAAACAATGTAGAAGTGCAAAAGCAACTCCAATAACAATGTTAAAAGAAAGATGCTAAAGAAGGTTAACGAGAACTAACTACGAAGTATCTATCCAAGAGCTATAAACTAGTAGTCCAACAAAAACAAACAGATAAGATAATGTAGATGTACGAGAGAGGCAGAGATGGTGTCAAACCCTTTTGGTTCTCCTGGTAGAGATCAAGGGAGGGATCCAAGAAGCAGACTTGCTGTCAGAGTCATCAGTCACCATGAATGGGCCAATGCAACATCAGATGATATCCTTTAAGGATTGGCCAGGACTGCAGAAAATTAGAAAATCATATAGAATATACACAACATTCCTGAAATTCCCAGATGCTTAATGGCATCAAACAAAACAAGAGATGTCTGCTTTCACATGTTATGAACAACCAACAACTAGGTTAACCAAATTGCAACCTATTACAAGCCCCAAAGCAAAGGAGTTCATTCTGTGCTTGTCAATAAACTGCTTGCTTGGATTTACGCATACCCAATTTATCCAGGGTATTTGTTATTTTATATCTTTTCTTGAAAAAATAAGAAATTGGAATCAGGAAACAAAAATTTTAGCTGGTTGAATTCCAGTGTGCAGTTTTCTTCCCAGACAGCACATCAGATAAATGTCACATCACCAAATTATTTTTACCAAACAAAATTCCACCTTCATGAACAGGAATCAAAGAGTGCCAAAATCAAGCAACTGTATCCAAGCAGATTCAGCTCAGCTGATGATTAGATTTACAAATAGGCCTTCAATTAACCTCGACATATTTTATAGGAAAGCTCTTTCCAGAATGAACAAATGAAGGTGGGAAAGGCATACTCTCAATGGATGCCATCCTCTAGACAAATAAAGTTAGGAGAGACATATTTTCAATGAAATGTATCCTCTCTAGACTTGGGCACAGAGAAGACATTGGACCAAAACAAGCTTTTAAAAGGTATGATAATCCCATATGTACTACAGGAAAAGAAAATCATGATAAACAGTATATAAGCTGCAAGAGTTATAAGTTCTTCCTTGTGAAAATCAACCATATGCAGCTCTAATCAAATGGCCAAGTCATTTTCTGAGACCCGCGACTGAGAACTCTACAAGAATGCATTGAATGAACAAATAGAAAGGAAAATGGAGAAAACATCTTAAATAATATTTGTAAATAATGTTCAATCTGACTTGAATCAGAAGCATAAATTTCCCTTTAACAAATGCAGATTAATAAACTACCTATTAGGCTACTACATAAGAGGTACAGTGAGATTATTTTGAGTTCAATGCAAAAGAATAATTTTCTTTGACAATAAGTGTGTGTTAATCCATGGAAAATAATTTGCGTTTTCCCAATAGTTTAAGTTTTTGGAGGATCTTGCTATATAAAATGGAGATTTGCATGAACTAGACTGCATCCAGAACAGGTATTGTTGGAGCCTTGGCTAGATGATAGATCTATGACATTCAAAGCAAGTTCTTCCAGAGGTTTTGCCATACACAACCACTCAACTTTTCTTTCCTTTTTTCTTATATTGATGAACTTTTTCATCATCCAAAGCTGTTAAAGAATATACATGTTTCACTATAATGCACCTCGTACAGAAGCTGACTAAACCTGTGACATGCACTAACCTAAAATGAACCAAGAACTAGCTAATGCTATGTTTGAGATGCAAGCACTGTCTGGATAATTTGACATCTAAAATTCATGAGGTTTTCCTTTAAAAAAATCACAAAATCAATTGCCAAACACTTTAGAGTTTGCATCAAGTGCACCACATTGGCAAACATCAAGATAATAACAGCAATCTTTTAGTTTAGCTATTTTCCTAGCTAGTTGTAGAAATATCTTTAGTCAAACCATTTACATGCCTTTTCCCAGATTACTAAAAATCCAAAAGACCAGTATGTAAAAGACATACTCCAGGAGGCACAGCATTCTCAGGTTGAACAAATCCTGACCTTCCAACGTGCTTAAAACACATCAAAATCAGTATATATGAATCTAGAAATTTTGTGACAATATCTATCATCCTATCCTTTAAAAATAGCTAGAAAAAGAATCTACTAAAAGAAACCATGTCATAGAATTTGATGAAATGATAGATAAATGGTAAAATATTCATGAAGCAAAGATGACCAATAGAGCTTGCGTAATAGTACTGATGCATTTTTGAAGAAAATTTGAAACATCCAATCAGATGGAGTTACTTTACTATTCCAATAATACTGTTAGAAAAGCAAACAAGAAGCTCCAACATAATATCACTGTACCTATGTATCATGTAAACTTGAGGTTAAGTTTTTTACACCTTAACAGCTGATATAATCTTTAGAAAACAGCCTCAAAAATGAGCGAACATACAAGGTAATCTGCCGTATGTGTCACTGGCAAATCCTCTTCTCTGTTTCAATTGTTGCTTGCCAACCTCGGTGGGGGAGGGGGGGGCGGTTGGGGGGTGTCCCTAATGATTGTACGTGCCGTTCTATACTGTAAATATGCAATTAAAGGCTCAAAAAACTGCAAGGTTAAGGCTGTTTAACCAGCAAGTCAGTGGCCAGTCAATTATGTGAAAATTTGTAAACTAAATATGTAGAACAGTCCTTCACAAATCATCCTCTAATATGGAAAGATAAAACAAGAAAGAAAGTGTATCTAAGTGGAAAATTGCCCAAATAAATAGCTAAGAACTCTTAATAATTTATGCAAGATAACATTGAATCAAAACAAAACCAAAGTGAGTGGGCAAAAATTGAGTTTTATTCTGCAATGGCCAAAAGGTTGGCTGCACCAAGACAGCTATTACAGAACTTGAGACAATGATACCAAGACACAAGGTATCAAGAGCTAGAGAGAGAGAGAGAGACAGTAAATAATGGAGAGAAGAGAGTGAGGTGCTTCTTCTTGCTCAAGACAATTCGACTTGGAAGGATGGCCTTCCACTTGCTTAAATAATAATTACTTGACTAATTCGACCTAAGATTATGAGAGGAGAAAAACTGGAATTAATTGACCCTTTCTTGGAGTTAACATGAGATAAACATTGGCTCTTGATAAACTTGGCACTTAAACTTGAGTGTTTTTCACTTTTATCTGCAATTCGTCATCCTTAGCAATCCGCGCTACCTAATTTTTCCTTTTTTAATTTCCAACTTTAGAACTTAGTTAGCCTTCTTTTTTGGCCAAGAAATTTGAGCGGCCTAGTTTCTCTCTTGCATGGCAAATTGAGTTAAGAGGTCAAGTTTGTGGACGAAGAATAGGGAGAATTCCTAGGAAAATGTGAGCTAATGGAGGAGAAAAATTAGGGGAACAAGTGGAGGGAAATTAGGAGAGATTTTATGGAAGGGAAAACATATGAGAGAAAAAATATTAGGAGGGAAAATAATTTTGCTCAAGTGCCATGTCACTAATGACTCATCCAATTCTAAGCCACATGTGCATCCTTAACTATTGCCATGTGTCCACCCCTCAGACTGCCACTTCATGCTACTAAAAATATGCATACCTAAAATAGACGCTGTCCACAATATTAGTCATTAGTCTGGAAATCTGATGCAGAACCCAGATCTGTTGTCAGCATTGCCACATCGAAACTGGTAAAAATAGAAATTTCTCATAATCGAACGATACCACCACCACCAAACTCACAACTCAATAGGGAGTCCAAATATCAAATATGTAATCATCGGTGCCTAGCTCTAACTGCTAAAATTATAAAGTTCTCAAATTTGGATGAGAACATCGCCATTGGGTTCAGAACGCAGTGGGTAACCTGGATGTCTAATTAGACCTAACATGCAACCACTGCTAAAAAAAGAAAGTGCTTGAAATCACATGTACGTATACTCATTGGGGTCATCTTTCAGTAAGAAATCCAAATTCACAATCAAAATCGACAAATAAGCGTTGCTAAAAATAGAAAGTGCTTGCATGTCGCCCGTAAGTAGCTCATCAGACTCATAAATTTCACAAGGATTCTAAACCTATCATTATCTCTAACATGCGAGCCTCTAAACACAACCTGCTAAAAATAGTAAATGCCATGCATGTTGGCCAGAAAGACCTCATTGGAATCATGAGTTCATAAGTACTCTGAATATGTGATTCATATTGTTGTACCATCCCTGGAAGTCGTCGTAGAAAGTAGGGAACCTACTGAAAATAGCAACTCTCTAAAAAATGTGCAAAAAATGTGTCCCGATAATCATTGAATCAATCTAATGACTAGTCATCCTAGGAACCTTCCCCAGCCTGTATCTATAACAATTTGTGAACCTCCGGCTGAATGAAATGTGTTAGTAGTAAGTACTTAACCCTCTAAATTTGTAAGGGGCAAATTCAAGGGTTAATAAAGGTTAAACCAACTTAACTATATGAGGGTGTTGTATAATGATGTAACGAGATATGATTAATCTAATAGGGTGGCTTGTGTATGTGGATAGTCTACCTCAATATCTTGTTGATGTCTTTGCGGCAACATTAATATATTAAATATTTATTATTCTTTCCATATTTATCTCTTGATCCTATCATGTGCATACTATGCACTCTACAGAATTCTACAATTACAAGCAAAATTCTACAATTACAAGCAGAATTCGAATTTGGATTCAAAAAATGTAGGGATCCAAAAAGATCACAAGTCAAATTGATATCAATTTCATCATCACCTTCAAAGGGAAGGGAGGCAACATATGTTAACCAATCTTGATTTCTATAAAAAGAAAATGATGATCAAATTGATCCCAAATGGAATTAAAGATCAACTAAGTTTCATCATTCATGACTAGAGTTGTGCTAAAGTGAAGTTTAGCCAAGTATGAGTGTGCAGTTTTGGTTGTTGAGGTCCAAAATCACACAAAAACATCAACACAAGATAGACATTACAGTGGCCAATTTTGGCACACATCAGAATGACAATCTAACATTGTGTTGTGGCCGCACAATTCCAATGTTGTGACACAATCGCACCAACTCCAAAGTTTGGTCGTAGACACTCACACCTCTATTGTGCATAGATACACAACATGGATTGACTGTTGGAATTTCTAAGTTTAACCCGTTAGAAATTCTTCCTGTACTATCTGGTTTATTTCTTCCTACTTGTTTAATTACTTAACAAGTTATTTACCATGTAAATACTGAAAATAAACACAAGTACAGTATCAACATCTACAGATCATCAACTAAAAGAAAACAAGCACACAAGTGACACAAGTCCAAACTTCAGTCAATTCATCCTTTGCTTGCTCCCACATGTGTCTTCTACATAAGAAAGATGATCTTGAGTGAGTGATCAAATGAAATGTCACAACATGTATATATATACAAGTCGAATGGGTGAATTTATCCCAAGGGGCACATCTCTTCCTGAGTTGGGTCGATTTGTCCATTTTGAGCCTACATGAAGCCCAATAAAAATATGAATTTTTATTTTTCTTTTCATAAATCTTCTAGGCCGACTTAGGAGGCCTCTTGACATACGGGAATACCTCATGATGCTACACAAAAATCAACAACTAGGAGGTTCGCTAGGGCATGAAGGTTAAATCTAACTAGGGTTTGAAGCTATGTCTAGCGTATGAAGCATGGAAAGACATTGGAGCATGAAAGTTAAGGCTATGATGATGTTGTGAAATGCATGAAGTATGAAACATGCAAGTGAAATCAAAAGTACTTTGTATATGAAAACCATAGGTTGGTGCCTATACATGTCCTGCTAAGTCGGTGCATAGCCAATGACTGTGGTGTCTCTAGTATGTTGGTGCTTACACAATATGTTGTTGAGTTGGTGTTCATCCAAGGAGATTGTTGTCTCCAATAGGTCAGTGCCTACAATCTTTGTAACAGTAGGTAGGTGCCTATAAACATTTATAAAGATAAGATTTTGTGGTTTTCCCCGCAAGGTTTCCACGTTAAACTCAATGTACTGTGATTTGATTTTGCATGCATTTAATGTTTTGAAGTTAATGAATGATTGATGAATGCTCATTTAAAATTTATAATAATAAAAAAAAAAAAAAAAAAAAGATCTTATATTGATTCACCTCCCTACCCTCTCAATATTAGTATAAGTTCAACATTACTTCATCACATGTGAAGTATTAGATAATAAATCTTTAAGAACAAATATTTTCGGAGGGGATTCAAAGGGGGTGTTATGTTATGACCCTAATGGTGGTATATATGGGATTAAAGGTATATATAATGGGCTTAAATGCATATATAATGGGGGTCAGCCTAACAAAGGGCCCACATAAGGAATGAAAGATAATATGAATATAAAAAGGTCAAGAAGTTATTGTCGAATGCATATACTTATGGCTAGCATATATGGGTGTACTTTGGTTATTTCAAAGTTGTTCTCCTAATGTAAAAGGGGTTATTGTATAAGTCGTCATTTTTATTACTTTGGGAGTTTTGCTCCATGCTCACATTTAGTGTGCATTGTGTATGTTGGTTTATCACAATATTCTAATTGTTGGGTTCATAACAAAATTGCAGATTGAAAGAACTACATTATCACTAACCAAAGTAGCTTGACTCAAGCAAGAAAGAAATTTACATTGCTTCATGACACCTAAAATCTGATGAGAAAATGGATTGGTCATCCATAAATTGAGACATTTTTTCCTAAGCAAGGATAAAATGATGAGCAATTTAAGCTAAGCCTTGGGAATATATTGAGCTTTTGCAATTTGTAAATATCAAGTATTAGCATTATGGTTTCATCTCATAGTGATAGGATTGTCCTTCAATGATATGTTTGTCATTTAGTAAAGTGTTTGTACTATAGTTTGTCTAGCTAGACTTGTACCTCCATTTAGGAACTAAAAGTGTCCTCTTCGATAATGGGCAATTACATGACAACACCAGATGTAAGAAAGGGGTTTTTCTTTATTTAAGGTCCTTCCTTCTCATGTAACTAAGATGCAAGATTCGATATGTATAAGATGAACTCTAAGTTATTTTGAATTTGTTGCTCTTGATCTAGTCATGCTTCATATTTTACAATTAAAGATCTATGTTTTTGTATTGTGCTTTGTCGTAAAACAATCTTGAGCAAGTGTTATGTTCTACAATGGCATTTTCCCATGTCTCATTTTGCTCTCACCTCGAGCTCACATCAAATTACTCATTAAAAAAACAATATTAAATGTCCAAGTGATCTACGTGGTATTTCATCTTATTAAATTTGTTTCAACACTAACTAAATAAGATACAATAAAATAATTTTATTAATGTGTAAGAAATGTCAACTAAAGTAGTTAAATGAGAGTATTGAGTAGTGTTGCACCTATTTTGTCACAAGTCCAAGGAAGTTGTTGTGCAAAGTTTTTCAAAGTCCAGAATCATCAGCCAGCCACCTGTTGTATCATTGGGTTTACAAATTGTAATGTAAATGATGTTAGTATGATTATGTAATTATGTAACAACCTAGGTAAGCCTATGATTTTGGCGACGAATTTCATCCTAGGAAGTTTTTTAACCTCACCGCATTATGTGTGTTTCTAAACATGGATAATCAGCAGAGTTTTTCCTCCAGCTTAAACCCCAAAGCTAGACTGGAATTCATTGACAAGGTTTTAGGTGAGTCCTAGTGTTATATAGAGTCTTTGTAAAAGTGGTTTGGGAATAATTTAAGCTATTTGCCTAAATTATTTTATATTTTATAACAAATCACTTGATCCACTAGATCATATTGTGTCACAAAATTAGGTAATTATTTTGAGGGTCTATATGTATAGAGGTATTCCCCCTTTGAGGGTCGAATTTGTAATTATCTAATGTAAAAAATATTTGAGTGCATGGTCCCTTGTACTTAGACACCTTGGCTAGAATATTTGAGGGTGGAAAAAATAATTAATCCCCTCTACTGTCAATTAACTAATTTTTCTAGCAAAAATAAAATAAAATTTGAAGCGAGAAAATTAATTAATTTAGAGTCAAAAAATTATTTTTAGAAAAAATAATTTCTTCAAGTGGAAAAATTCGTAGGTCAAAAAGAGATTGATTTTTGGACATCCCCCACCAAGGCAAAAATTGATATTTTAAGAAAAATTGAGCCCTTGGATCTTGGTGGTTAAGTCAAAGTCAAATTTTTGAGGAAATTAATCCAAAATATTTATTTTTGGATTAATAAAAATTTGTTTTTAAGATAAATTCGAAAATTCTTCAAAAATAAATATTTTCGACAGTGGAGATTAAAAGATCATCAAATTTTTACCAACGGTCGAGATTATTTTAACGAGAATCAAGCCAACTAGCCGTTATTTTCCACTTGGAGGATTTCTCTATAAATTGGAAGTCATTTGCTTCTCACGTCAGGATGAAAACGTTGGCTCTGGTCTATGTAATTCTATAACGCTGGTATTGATCCATTGATATGCTAGGAACGTTTGAATATCATAATAAAAAGACTTTGGCGTTCAGTTCATGGTGTTCCTTGTCTATTGATCTGTGATACGTGTTGGTTATATGCTTTCCTATATTGTGCTAAATTTTTATATAAGCTTGTTATTTCATTTGTCGGTGATAAGAATATTCTATTGGTAGATTTTGGGTCTATCTTAAGTGATCTAATTCAGTGCTGATAATATCGCCGAAAAATCGGCGATATTTTCGACAAGTCAAAATATAACTGAGAAAATATCGCAATATTTCTAAAATATCACCGATATTTCGGCAAAATATCGCGCTATGACATCAAATATCATCAGGCAGGCTGGGTCGTTGCTATAAAAGCGATTTTGGTAGTTTTATTTGCTCATTTTGGTTTCTTAGTCTGGGAGAAGGAAGGGAAAGAGCTTTATGGTGGTTTTCAAGGAGGGATTGAGGATCAAACAACCATTATAACCACCAACTAAAAAAATTTGTGGATCAAAAATTGAAGATTAGTAAGACAAACTTCATTTCTTCCATTAACAAGTATGTTCTTAAAAACCCCTATGTTAATGAATTTTTCATAGATCTAGGATTATGCTTGCTTGCCTCTTTGCCTACCAACATTTTGCTTCTTTGTTTTTTTCCATTTGCTATGATTTTCATGCCCATGAGCCAATGCAAGGGTTTTCTCCATATTTGGATAGCAAGCTTCACATTTTTTTTTAACTTTCTTATGCACCCTCTGATTGCCATTTTTCATTCACATTGCAAATAATGTAGTAAAAAAAAATAATGAAGTGGTTATTATTTATTATTTTTTGTGTTGAGGTGTTTAATGCCATTTTTTTGTTTTTTTGGTGCCCTAGGTTTGAATTAGTTCACTACAAATATGCCAAAAGCCTTGGAAGCATTTTGGGAGTATGGAGAGCTTGATGGCGGGAAAAATCGGGCATAACTATCATGCAAATTGTATGGGACCAAGATGGCAGGAGGAGTTATGTGATTGAAATACCATCTAGCTAGATTCCCTGGACATGATGTAATGCTTTGTACGGTTTCTAGTGAGGAGCTTATACAAAAATCTCTTGAAGCAATTGATGAAAAAGACAAAAAGATAGCTGCTAGAGAGAGGGCACCGATCTCATATAGATAGTTGCTAGTTTTATCTGTTTTACTGCATATAACTCATGATAATGAGATACTTTTATATATTTGATGTTATTTTGTATTGGTTCTCCACATTTGAGTCATTGATTGGACAATTATCAGAGACGAGCAAAATTTGGTATCGCCTTTGATGTATCATTTTTATTTTACATCCACTACATCATATATATGAGTGCTTTCTTCATATTTATGTGCCAATGTGTTTGTTTCATGTTGTTAACTTGTTATTGCTTTATATGTTTAAAACTCCGAAAAAAATGAATATATTATGCATTTTTTATGTTTGTTGATATTTGCCAAATATTTTGCCGATATTTACGCCGATGTTGTCGATAAGATGTTTTCTGGACCCTCGTCAATATTTTGCCAATACCAATATTTTCAACACTGAGATTTTGATTCACCATATGTCTAACAAGATTGTTTGAAGAAATATGTAGAGATTTGCATGTACATCGGCCCTTGGGCTCCAAGTTCACAAACTTTGGAGTAGAACCGACCTTGTTTGGGCTCCAGGAATTTTTATGTGATTTTCTTACTTCGGTAAAGGTTGTGGTTAATACTATATCTTTCGAAAATGCATTGATCCTGTGTCATTATTTAAAATTTAATTTTCTCAAAAATATTTTATTTCACAAGCATTGTATATTTGTGTATATCTTGTAAATATTTCTTTTGTAAAATAATTTTGTAAATATATTTCTAACCCTTGTTTTGCAGCAAGTGGGGTCTGGGGTTCTATTTTAAATTTTGTATATATTGGGGTTTTTGGGAAAATTTTATTTTCATTTATGCAGGTGAGATTCAAGCTAATCAAAAAGTTGTTGTTGGGAGTTTGAGCTAGATCTAGGCCCTTGAGAGTAAGATCTAGTCTCCATTGAATTTGCAACCCAGCATTCAGCATTCTTGTAGCAAATTTGTGGAGAGAAACTTATTGAGGGCTTCAGAAATTTTTTGTGGCCCTTTGCCCTAGCTGTTAGCCCTCTTGGAATCCTCTTTCCCCTTCAACCTCCCGTCAAAGTGAAACACTAGCCCTTTTGGGGCTAGCCACAGGCCTTAGAGGCCATTTTAGGGCCTCGGCCTGCCTCCCTCTCCCTTGTCATGGGCTTGGGGATGCCCTTAAGGCCCTCGGCCTCCCTCTAAACCTTTGTTGCAGGCCTTTAAAGCCTTATCTCCCCTCTGCTGCCCTCTTCTCCTCCTAGGCCAGCCTCTTTTCCCTTGCAACAGGCCTTAAGGGCCTCTCCTAGCCTTGTCGCAAGCCTTTTAGGCTGCTTCTCCATTTGTCGTGGGCATTATTGGCCTCTTTACCCTAGCCGCAGGCCTATTTGGCCTTGCTGCCCACCTCTAGCCCCAACACTAGCCTCTTTTGGCCTAGCATTGCCCCTATCCTATACTCCCTTGTCTCAGTCATTGCATTGGGTTATTGTTTGAATTTTACCTCTAACACTTCGTGTTTGCAGCGAATTTCAAGCTAACATTTGTGGTTGCAGGTGGTCATCTCATTGGAAGAAGTCTGGACAAGTTCTTCAAGGCCCCAAGGCCTAGTGGTTTGCTTCTCTAAACCCTTGCTCTCTCACTATTTTAATTACAACCATATGATTACTTGATAACAGTGACATCTAACTCATTTAACATAAAATTACTTATCATATTTCTAAACCCTTTGCATCACTTGGGCATCCACTGTTTTGAGCAAATTTCACAAATTTGGATAGTTGTGTTATTGTTTTGAAGTGCAAATCAAAGTCTGATATATAACAGTGGGATAAGCATTTATTCCTTGCATTTTTTTTTTCACTGTTTGCAATCTCATCTTAAGTGCTCTCATTAATCTAAAGAAAGAGATAAATTTTGGGACTGTTTTGACACATTTGGCATAAGATTGCATACTGCTGTCATTACTAACTTACTGCTGTCCTAAGAAGTCTTATTTTGCCCATTTAATGTCATTGGAACATAAATTGCATAAGGATTATTGATTTGGTTTAATGCTCTATCATTGAAAAGATTGCTAGCAATGGCAACATTGGATTTGAGAGTGAATTTATCATTGGTTTTATAGTTCAAGAGATCTAACATTGTGTTTTCTTGTGAGTTCTATAATCACCAAAGTTATAGATATTCACTTAATGAGCTCACTTACATAAGCGCATTAATCTCATCTCTTGTTGAATGGTTTCTATTGCTTAAGTTCATGTTAACTAAAGTGATCATTTCTTGGACTTGAGCATGTTAATGATTATTGTTCTTTCAGATCAGCAACTGAATTGGTGTCTAATTGGCATTGTGGAAACTTGTTATCATAACCTAAGTTTGCTAATTGTGTTTGAGGAACATTAACCACCTAAGCATTAAAATATCTCACTTGAATGATCGTTATTGGCATCTTACATTGTATCATTGGTTAATTATTCCAAGTCGGTGAGTACTCTAATCTTTCATTGTCATTAGATTTATTGTTCATGTTTAAATTGGATATCTATTGTGAATGATAATTCTATATTGGTAAATCATTTTGAAGAGCATTAATTTTATCTCTTGTGCTTGGGCAATTATCTCTTGGTCAAAATTTTAAATTTGATACATCTTGTAGGCACTAGTAAAATTGGCATTTTATCTTGTGTATAAGATTGTCCCTCATTCATTAAGTACTTTGCATAATAACTGAAGCTAAATCATAATTAAGTACTTAAGGTCAACAAACAATCTTGAGTCAAGATCACTCAAATCTATCTTGCATTACATTCTAGGCCTAGTTGTGCATTAATTAACTTACCTCCAAGCATAAGCTTGGTTCAAAGAAAGATAGGAGCACCCTTCATCTCTTAGCTTGTGAACGCTAGACCCTCTCTAGTGGTTAAAACGGTGACCTTGCAGTCGTCATAGCCACAGTCTCTGCAGTGTCGGAGGCAGCAGGTATGTTAGATTTCAAGGAAAGGTATCATTAACCAAGCCTTTGCTTGCTTCACCTTGACTTCTCTCTGTCCCTTACTTTTGAGACTAAACTAAAAATAGATAAGGATCAAGCGATACACTTTGCTAGGCATATAATTAAAATCAATCAAGATTCTTGCATTACACCTACATCATAGGATTTGCATAGCATATAAGATAGTTTAGCATTTAAGTAGCAGTTGTTCATCCGGTCACCTGGTTCATAATTGATCTAAAGCAAGTAGTTGACTCAATAAGGCACTGGTCTCATATATAAATTTAATCAAATATTTAAAACTTGTTAAAATCTTTAATCAACCAAGTGGCTAGGCCATTCAATCATGTCTCCCGGACTTGTTGGTTGCCAACAAGTCTTGCATTCTCTCATTTCATAAGGACTACCCCCCCATAGCCTGTTGTTGGGAGACAGCTAGAACAAAGACGTCGAGAATCAAAGTGACAACCCCCGACCTAAGTCGTTGTTGCACCGTGCCTGTACAATCTGCGCGACAACAGGCAAAATGATGTCAATAGTAAATACAAAGTAGGAGTGCAAAGATGGTTCCTATAAAAAGTAAGATGTGGAAAGTAAAGTACCAATCTAAGTTAATGCCTAAAAAACAAACTTTGAAGACGAAAAGTCAATCTGAGAGAAAGATGTACAATGGGGATGGATTTGAAATACAGAGTACAAACAATGTAAGCACATCAATGTGTAGTAGAAATATCTCCGCTAACATTCGAGGGCAGGTAGAGAAACTTAAGATAAAAGATTATCTAGAGGTAGACCTGGAAGAGGATCTAGACTACACATTGCATTGTTGCAAGCATATCAATGTACTAGAACTATCTCCCCTAATATTAAAGGTCGTGTGGAGAAAACCCAAGATAGAAGTTTATCTAGAGGTAGGCCTAGAAGAGGATCTTGACTATGCATTTTCCTAGAGGAGGTCACCCACCACTTGGGCCTACGTGATCTCGTCTAGCTATTGGTATGGGATCTAGACCAACAATACCACTAAAGTCGTATGGATGATAGCCCATGCCCACATTGATTCAGTTCACAAGGGACGTTGCTATCAAGAAATCTCTTGGTACACATAGCAAATGGGAGGACCGTAAAAAAGTAAGTGATCATTTAAGTGGAGGCTAGTCTAGCATGTGGCCAAAGAGTACAAGAACAAAGCCTAAAGGCCTCTTGCATGTATAATGCTAGGCATCTCTAGTCAAGGTACCTGAAGAAATTGGAGAGGGTCTATGAATCCTTGAATAGACAATAGAACCACCCTCGGATCTTGTAGTAGATGGGACAATAGAAGATGAAGTGTTCCTCTATGTCAACCTCCCAAAAATGGCACAACTAGCAAATCCTATCTAATAAGTCAAGATGGTGCTCTACCTTCACATGAAGTTTATCTAAACCCACTCTAAATTAGCCCAATGAATACAAAGAGCATACATCCAATGACAATGAGTGGATGGAACCTAGATAATGAATATGCCCCACAGGTCCATGAAGTGTTTAGCATAAAAAGCCATCTTCAAGCGTAACCCACCTAATGGATTTGTCCTAAGTGACTTGTAAAATTTCCTGGAAATGTCATCTCAAATGATTTTATTTAACTCCTACCTAGTATATATGAGGTGGCTAGGTGCATCAAGAGAGTATCTAAATGGAGGAAGTCAATTCAATGAAATGCCCACTAACTGCAAAAGATCCTAGAACCCTATAAACCAACATCAACCATAGCCTAGTGAAATATCTAAAGAAATGGACTAATGAATAATAGGCCAAGTGTGGATAAAAGACCCATCCCTTCGTCAAGTCAACAAACCTCCAACAGAACGTAATAATTAGACAAGTTTGAACAAAGTCTCAAGTCCAACAAGCTAGGCACCAAACTCTACAAGAATAATGGACAATGGGGCTCTTTGTTTGCATCCGATAATGCATCAGAGGAGAAGGGTTTCCATTTTCTCAGCTAAGGCCCAATTAGAATCCAACAAACCCAAACCTCTCAACCATAAAGAACCGTGGGCTATGTAAGGGTGTCCACGGGAGATATCTTAGACAATGTGTCCTGAAAATGGTGACAAAAACACTATCACTTAAGAAGGGTTAGGGACCTGTAGCCCTTAATAACACTGAGATGAAGAGCATGCCTCAAACTATAACTAGGCCTTGAGAACTGCACCACTAAGTATAGTTGTTGGTGATCTCAATCTCCTCCCCTTTCAAAAAGTAGTGATCTAAGAAGACCTTATTTGATCTATTGAAGATCAAAACCTCGGTGTTACCCAGATTGATCATCAATTGTCGAAGGCCACAAAAAAGGGCCAAAGCATCTACCTATCTATGCAAGCCCTCAAGGGATGAGGCCAACAAGGTCACATCATCAACAAAAAGCAGAACTGATATCAAAACCTAGAGGAAAAGGAACCCAATGCTCTCTTGGTGATGCTCATGTAGGAAGGACTTTGACTCACCAATGTAGATCCCAAACAAGTTGGGGGATAGCAAGTACTCCTATCTGACACCAATAACACTTCCAATTAAATCGTACACTCCGTGAATTGTGGGGAGATGACTAAGGAACAACTTATAGAGGTGCATGATGGTCATTAGTAGAGACTTGGAAATCTCTATCTCTCTAAGCCTCTTGAATAGGGTCTCTCATGGGATACAGTGACACAGTCAAAAGCTTTCTAAAACTTTATAAAATAGTAGTAAATTGTTGTAAAGTGAAGTCTCGCCTCCTCAATGATGGCCCAAAGTGTAATGATGTGATCAATGGTCTAGTATGTAGGTCGAAATCCTAATTGTCCTCTAGCTCAAAGGTGTCTCCACTCAAGCTCCTCTAAAAGCTTCATATGGAGGATAGTAACATATAGCTTCAAGAATGTGTGGGCAACCGTGATCATTCTGTAATTATTAGGATCTAAGTTTGAACATGATTTATGGATTGGGTTAATAGTGTAATGACCCATCTCTAATATAGGGAGCACAAGAATATTAGCACACATACAAGGCATGCATATGATAGTTAAATATGCATGTATCGTATGCACTGCACTAGTATACATACTGGCTAGTATTGAAAAATGTCTAAGTTTAGGGTAACGAATTGATTATTGAAATAATACCTAATTCACCAGTGGGGGTACTTGTTGAGAAATCAATGCTAGTAGGATTAGGGTTAGATTTCTCTTTCTTGATAATTATTTGCGAATTATGTTGGCTTCTTTTATTTATTTGTTATATTATCTTTCATCAAGCAATTACCAAATTATGTGTGCATGAAGATCACAAAAACAATGAACCACACTTGTTGGTTCGAAATGCGTCGGCCAAAAATTTCTCTTATGTGATTTCTGCCGAAAGACTTTGCTTAATGTAGGCACTCTACCAGGGCAAAACCCCTATCTAGGGGAAAACACAGTCAAAATCTCTTCCTTCAATAATTTTCCTTGAGACTCTTCAACCTAGACAAAGACCTCCTCCACACCAAGCCAGCCTCTCCTTCTTTCGATCCAACCTTCGACCTAGCAGCGACAGCACTTCGACTTGCCAGTTTTCAGCATCAACAACAGCTCTGATCTTGACAATGAGACTTCAATCTCCTAAACTAGCCGACACAAGAAAGAGAGAGAGAGAGAGAAACACCAAAACTTCGATTTTGTTCTTCCCTTCCTCCTTGACCTAACTAGCACTCCTTTTAGCCTCCTTCTTCAACTTCACACTTTTCCAAGCTTCCAGCTTCAAATATCAAACTATGTGTGAGAGAGTGAGATGCTCCAAATGAAGTCGAATTGCCTTGTATATATAGCCTTCCAATGAGGTTGAATTGCCTTCCTTGAAACAAACTTGATCTTCTTGAGACCAAAGTGGTGTGGAGGTTACATAATTCAAAAATAATTAGTTTTACATCATTCGAAAGCCCAAGAAGGATCTCATAAAATATACAATAACTCTTTATTAATCCTAGAAGTCCATAATTGGGACTTTGACCAATAAAATGATGACCCAAGCATGAAACCCATGCTTTAATAAGTCATTGTAACAATAATAAAAATTCTTTTGATAAATACATTTTATGAAGACCAAACCTAGTGACATTTTTCAACACTCCCTCTTAACTAAAGAGGTATTCATACAAAAGATCTCAAACTATATGGACTATGACGAGTTTAGGCATAGCAATGCCATGGACTAGATTCCTGACCAAGGTAATCTATCCAAGGTCTCCCAACAGTTTAGGCACCATAATGCCATGGACTAGATTCTTGTCTAGGGCAATCTATCCAAGTGGGACTAAGATGGACTAAAGCTTTCAGACTCTTTAGGTACCATCAAGCTTACTTACTAACCATCAACCTAGGAATATAGGTGCGTATGTGAGGTCAGAGCTCCATGACCAACGCTACCCTCCCTACTTCAGCAACTAGACATCAATACAAAGTGCCAACCAGATGTCCTCCCAGGCAATGTGTCTTACACACAAGGCCTCAACAAATATCTTCCAAACTTTTACCATCAACAACAAAATAAGCAATATCAACTAAACCATGCATGCTTCTAAGATATTCAAACTTCTTATTAGGAAGAGATTTTGTTAGTATATCAACTACCTGATCATCTATCGGGACAAACCGTAGCTTCACGATCCCATCCTGCACCAAGTTCCTAATATAGTGAACTTATTGTTGATATGCTTCGTCCTAGCATGAAACACGAGAACTGCAGACATCTTGATATAACTTTGATTATCACAATTAATCACTGTAGGATCCAAAGGCTTCTCGAACAAATATGTCAAAAGCTTCCTCAACCATACAGCTTCCTTTCCTACTCCACATGCAGCCACGTACTCTGCTTCAGCACTACTCAAAGCAACATGATCTTGCTTTCTACTCATCCATGAGATCATGGCAAATCCCAAACTAAAGCATCCGTCGTTAGGGCTTCTGCCATTGGTCTCACTACCACCCTAATCAGAATTTGTGAAGCCAATCAACTTGAGTTCCTTGCTATTGTACTTTAGGCAATAATGTATCGTGCCACGGAGATATCTCAATTATATGCTTGGCAGCTATCAAGTGATCATGACGAGGCTCCAACTGAAACTGACTGAGGATGTTTACAGCAAAGCATATATCCGACCTAGTATTTACCAGATACATCAAAGAACCTACCAACTGACGATAGGAGGTAGGATCCACGAGACTTGAGTCGGACCTCCTCAACTTCTTGATATTAGTTATCATAGGAGTAGTCATGGGCTTGGAATCCATCATCCCAAGGGCTTGGAATCCATCATCCCAAATTTCTGCAACAGCTTGATGATGTACTTTCTTTGCCCCAAATATATCTCCCCAAGATTTTGCCATACTTCCAAACCTAGGTAATAGTGCATCAGTCCTAGATCCTTCATCTCAAATTCATCTGACAGCGTCTTCTTGCATTACTGTATTCTTCTCTCCACACATGTGATGAATAGATCATCCAAATACAATAGAATAATGACTGGCTCATTATTCACAACCTTGATGTAGAGATTTGGATCAGCGGAACTCTTTGAATCCAATTCTCAGAAGGTATGCATCCATTCTTGCATACCATGCCCTAGGAGGTTGCTTCAAACCATACAGGGCCTTCTTGAGTCTACAGACATGAGTATTTATGCCATTTACTTCAAAGCCTTCGGGTTGCTCAATGTATACTTCCTCATCGATTGTCCCATTCAAAAATGTTGTCTTCACGTCCATTTGATGGATATTCCATCCCATTGTAGTATACCTTACAATGGATGCAAAGGTTTCTTCATAATCTATGCCTTCCTTTTGAGAGAAACCCCTTGCAACAAATATGGCCTTGTATTTATCTATGCTTCCATCAACAGTGTGTTTGATCTTGTAGATCCATTTTGAGGTGACAACCGATTTGTCACTAGGTCTAGGAACAATTTCCCAAACTCCATTCTTCATGATGGATTGATATTCTTCTTCCATACTTCTTGATGAGCAACTTCTTCAAATGTAGATGGTTCTACTTCAATTAGTCTTGTCATATATGTAGCATATCCAGAATATCTCTTCGGCCTTTTGCTTTCCCTAAAGGTTCCTTTTGCAACTCCATGCCCTTTAGCATCTTCGAGAGTGGCTTTTAACCAATTTGGCTTCCTTCTTGTGGTTGGCATGACCATAGGTTGAATAGGTGCACTTGAACCTTCTTCTTCCTCTTGAATTGTAGAAGGGTTGTTGGGTTGTACTTCTTCAAATATGGGTAGATATTCGTCATCAAAATCAATAGGAATGTCCTTCGATCTTTTGTAGGCTTGATTTTCATCAAATATAATGTCCTTGCTTACTTCAATGTGTCTCCCTTCCTTGATGTAGATTCTATATGCCTTTGAGGATAGACTATAGCCAACGAAGATCCCTTTGATGCTTGTAGAATCTAGCTTCTTTCATTTGTCCTTTGGACATGGTTATTGGAAGGACTCCCAAAGATTCGAAGATGGTCCACACTTGGCTTCTTTCTTGTGAATGCTTCCTTGGGTATCATATTATCAAGAATTCTATGAGGACTTCTATTTTGAATATGTATGGCTGTCGTTTTTGCTTCTCCCCATAGAAACTTTGGCAAGTCTTGATCAAGTAGCATTGTTCATACACCTTCTTCAATTGTCCTATTCTTTCTTTCGGCCACTCCATTTTTTTCGAGATAGTAGGGAACAATAAGCTCCCTCTTAATTCCTGCTTCTTTACAATATGCAATCAATTCTTTAGAAGTGTATGCCCCGCCATTGTCGGATCTCAAAGTTTTTATCTTTCTTTCACTTAGGGCTTCCACTTCGCATCTAAACTCTTTGAATTTCTCAAATACTTTAAGGGTTTCCACTTCGCATCTAAACTCTTTGAATTTCTCAAATACTTGATCGTTTTTCTTGAGAAGGTATAGCCATGTCTTTCTAGAGTGATCATCAATAAATGTTACATGGTAAATATGACTTCCAAGTGATTTGTCAGACATGGGCCCACACACATCAAAATGTATGAGGTCTAATATTTTTTTAGACCTTGTTTCGCTATTTGAAAATGGTTTTCTTGTATGTTTTCCCAAAGAGCGTCCCTTGCAAACTTCTTCACGATCTTCTTTGATATTGGGGATGCCATGAACTAGACGTTTAAGAGTGGGAATGGCCTTGTAGTGAAGATGACCATATCTTCTATTACATAGCTCAATAGGAGAGATTTCCATATCAACTAGAGCTTGAGGAGGTGGTGTAATGACTCTATACAAACTTCCTTCACAAACTCCAATAACCCTAGCTTTATCAATACTTGAATCTTTTCCCCAAACCAAGATCTTTCCATCAACAAAAGCAACTCTATCCCCTTTATCCTCTAAGCAAGAAATTGAAAGCAAATTCTTTTTCAAACCTGGAACATATAGTATGTTGTTGAGATGTAGTTTTGCTCCATTCTCTAGCTTCAAAGATGTTGATCCCAGGCCTCTAACAACATAGCTTTTGTTGTCTCCCAGTCCACTGCATGAGAAGATGGTTCCTTTGATAGAGTTTGTAGTTGTTTACTTCCCCTGTCATATGCCTTGATCCTCCACTATCAATGATCCATGCATTATCATCATTAAGTGATCTTGTAAGTGCAGCTAAGAACCCTTGACTTTTGACCTTGTCGAATAAGTAGAAGACAATCTTCTTGATCCATCTTCCTGTAGAAGTGAATCCCCTTCTTATCATAGAGAGAGTAATTATTTCCTTCAAGCCAACGAAGTGATCTTCAATATTCTTCGACCTTAGCTCTGATATCATGTTGAGAAATCAATGCTAGTAGGATTTGGGTTAGATTTCTCTTTCTTGATAATTACTTGTGAATTATGTTGCCTTCTTTTATTTATTTGTTATATTATCTTTCATCAAGCAATTACCAAATTATGTGTGCATGAAGATCACATAAACACAAGACACAAGATGTAGGTACTTTGCCAGGGAAAAACCCCTATCTAGGGGAAAACCCAGTCAAAATCTCCTCCTTCAATAGTTTTCATTGAGACTCTTCAACCTAGACAAAGACCTCGTCCACACCAAGTCAACCTCTCCTCCTTCGATCCAACCTTTGACCTAGCAGCAGCAACACTTCGACCTAGCAACTTCGACTTGGTAGATTTCGGCATCAACAGCAGCTTCAATCTTGACAAGGAGACTTCAATCTCCTAAACTAGCCCCCACGAGAGAGAGAGAGAGAGAGACCAAAACTTCGATTTTGTTCTTCCCTTCCTTCTTGACCTAAGTCGCACTCCTTTTAGCCTCCTTCTTCAACTTTGCACTTCTCCCAACTTCTAGCTTCAAATATCGAACTATGTGTGAGAGAGTGAGATGCTCCAAATGAAGTCAAACTACCATGTATATATAGCCTTCCAATGAGGTCGAATTGCCTTCCTTGAGGCCAACTTGATCTTCTTGAGGCCGACTTTGTGTGGAGGTTACATAATTCAAAAATAATTCTTTTTACATCATTCGAAAGCCCAAGAAGGGTCTCATAAAATATACAATGACTCTAATGACTCTTTATTAATCCTAGAAGTCCACAATGGGGACTTTGACTAATAAAATGATGGCCCAGGCATGAAACCCATGCTTTAATAAGTCATTGTAACAATAATAAAAATTCTTTTGGCAAAATACATTATATGAAGACCGAACCTAGTTACATTTTTCAGTAGTACTTAATGTGTGTACCACCATCATAATATATATAATTCTATTATATAAAATAAAAGGTAAATGCAATGTATTGTAAAAAATATAAAGGAATTATTAGTATAATATATATATATATATATATATATATATATATATATATACAGACATTATTCATTATACAAACCAAAATGGAAATTATGATATATATATAATATTATAATATATATATATATATATATATATATTATTCTTAGACAGATGTCCTAGCCTTTATGATGTCTAAGAAGCTAAGGAACACGAGATCTCCATAACCCAAAAAAGGCTTCGCAAGAAAAGGCTTGGAGACACCTCAATTAAATTAATTAGCCATTAATTAAATATTTCCACAGTCTAACTTAGGAAAAGTGGTTAATTAAAATGAATTAATTGAGGAAGTTCGATATTGCTCTAGAGACTCCCAGAAAAGTTAATTGACAGAGTCAAAATTATCATAGCCATCGATTGAGATGTGATCATGGCCGTTGGTTTCCCAATAGAAGATTATAAGAGTAGGGACGAAGGGTTTGGAGAAGACACAGTTAATCACATAGCAGTTCAACTTACTCAGTTGCAGTGATTTAGCAAGGGCACAGTTGAAGTTAGGGAGACATAGAGTGGCGGGGTTTGAATAGAGATTTGGGAGGAAATTTTCCAGATAAAATTTCCACAATGATTTCCAGTTTCTAGAGGCAAGAAGGATGTCGATTTATCTGCAAAGGAGTTCGTATTCAATTAGTGCGAGTGGTAGACAAGAGCTCGTTTCAGTGAGCCAGAGTAGGATTTATCACCTGGAGGCAGAGCAAGTGGGCCAAGCAAAGTAGTGGAGACAAATTTACTTGCAAGGACGAATTTCCCAAAGGTTGTGCGAATTTCCCATAGCAAGAAATGTGCATTTATGGCAGGCAGTGTGAGTTTGCTATAAATGGCCAGATTGAGTTTCAGAGGGAGATAGTGTGTCTCCATATTATTTTGTCAATGGAGATTAGTATTTGTTGGAGCTTTGCCAATGACAGGCAAGCAGATTATTATACTCCTAAATTGTTGAAGAATAATAATAATAAAACCCTCGTCTAATATGTTGGTTTTCCCTTCAGGGTTTTTCCAGGGGCAATTGTCCAAAAATAATGGTCTCATATTTTTATGTGTGCATATTTTGTCAGTTCCAATTTTTATCTTTTGCGGCATTTTCATTTGTGAAGATTGCAATTGTGAATTATTCACTATTTGTCGTAATATTAATTTACAGAAAACAAATAAACTGTACAAGTTAGGAGAATAATATCCAGTAATTGCAATTGTGGAAATTTCACAAGAAGCCTATGTAGACAACATAGTTGAACAAAAACCAACAGTGGTTTTCCAGAGCATGCAAAACATGCTTGAAGAGCTCAACCTAGAAGCCCTCCACATCTATTGCTTTGCTAGTACCATCACTTTAACTACCTCATAACGTCTCGATACAAGAATAAGAAGCAAGATGGGAAGGGGAAGGTAACCTAGATCAAGGGCTACCCATGGACATTAAAGAGAGTGGTGGTAGAAGAGAACATGGATTCAGGATCTAGGTCAAGCAGGGTGTATGGCAAGGGAAGATGGTGCACTAGATGTTTTTAAAAGAATGGATAAGTGAAGAGCTCAAATCACGCCGCCTCAATTCGATGAAGAGGTGTTTCTTATGGTGGAGGAGGCGACAATAGGAAGTCTAAATATTAATATAGGAGGGATGAGCATGAGAAAAAGTGTACCAAAGTTGGTTGTGGAGTACCTCATAATCCTCATCATACCACCAATGCATAGCAGCAAGAGTTGAGTTTTGGGTAAGGGGAGATGGACCGAGTGAAGTGAGGATATGACATAAGGGCTACTTCCTAAACGGTGGGTGAGAGACAAGCATACTTGGCAAAGACAAATTCAAGAGATGAAAACTAGGCCATAGAGGGAAGCATATGGCAAAGGTGGGAAGAGAAGGCCTTTAGGTCCCCCTCATCAAAGAGGATAGTCGTCTAAGGTGGGCCCCAAGGAGTCGGTTCAGGGAGGGGGAAAGATCCCAAAGGGAGAAAGAAAGAAGGGTGTGTTTGCCTAAAGTGATGGGAATTATCGAGAAATTATGAATGAAGGTAAGCAGGTCCTCTTAACATAATCCACCACACTAGCCCCCTTACCATGGGTAAGGCACGTGAAATAGTGGGATTCCAAGAAGCAAGAGAGGTCACTTAGGAACAATAGCTCATGAAATTGTCCAATCCTTAGAAGGTGCCTACCCTAAGTTGTAAAAGGCCCCAAACCCTTGTCAAATGTCTAGTAAAGTCCTATTAAATCCAATCAATCTCCTAAATACAAAAGGCATCCTTCGAGAAATTGTGAAGAGGAATTTGGAGAACTAGTGCAAGCATTAAAGTCAACTAAAAGGATGACTTCCCTAATTGTTGACTATTCAATGATGTCAGCATACAAAACCAGGTCAATTGAATCACTATGGATAGAAAATTGAGATGACGCTAGGGGGGAGTAGCATTTCATAATGTAGATGTTTCTAGGGAGTTAAACTAAGTTGCTAATCAAAATGCAGATGAACTTGGAAAACTCATTTGGGTGACCATACCCTCACACGAAGACAGTCCCTCACCAAACAAGCTACCCTACTTGAACCTCTCACAATGCATGAACCCTTGCTGTCCTGGTAGCAAATCAAAAACCAATGGTAACTTGTTATGTCTAGGAGTGTCTAGAGACAAGACAATGCTGACATGGGTCATTGTGATAAAGAGAATATCCAGTAAATAGAGAGCATCATAAATCATGCTCAATGATGACCAGCATGCTCCATTGTCGTTCCAACATGTTGAATTTTGTAACTAGTATCGGTCTTCATAATGTATTTTTGTCATTTGTAAATTTATTAAAGGATATTTAATATGCTTGGGTCATAAAAAGAATTTTAATTGTAGCATGGGTTTCATGCTCAAAGAAAAGAAAATTTGTATATTTGAAAAAGAAGAGAAAAATCAAATTTTAATTGTCTTTTTGGTCAAACCACAAATGGTCAAGTCGGCCCTCCATTTGTCAAGTCGGCTTGCTCAAGAGACGTGTCGAACAACTATAAATAGAGCCTATTTGCTCTCCAAAAGATGAATTTGGATTAGTTCTGAGATACTAAGCCATATGCGAATCTGAAGCTACTTTCTGTAATGTGAACCTTTTTTTCTTCAGGTGATCCATCAAAGAAACCAAAAGGACAAAAATCCCCAAGATCCTGGAAGCAGACAGTACACCGGGGAGACTTGGGATACCAGGGGCCAATTTCAAGAAAATGGTCAACAATTTTAACGTTGGTGGAGGAGCAGTCTGGGATCCTATTCTCAAAGATAGTGGCATTTCTAGAACATCAAATCCCCCAGAGCACATACGAGGGAATCGCTCGATAGGGTCTTTGTCTCATTGACCAATACATAAGGCACTCGAAGATAGTAGACCATACCCTATCAATCTAAATTTTCAACAAATCTGCCACATAGTCCCAAATAGTCTTGGTGAAAGGGCATTCCAAGAACAGTTGAACAATGCCTTCAAAAGTTGTTTCACATAATTAGCATCTACCCAGGACTTAAAAACACCTTTTCATCAAATTCTCCCAGGTAAGGATGCGGTTGAACTGTTGAAGAGAGTCAACGAGCTGAAACATTTAATTTGAGGCAAATCCATGTGATGCGAACTTGAGGCTAATCCCTATGATGCGAAGTCTAAGGCAACCAGCTCATGCGAACTCCTGAGGCAGTTTATCTCAATGTTGATGCGAGCTTCTGAAGCAGTTTATTTCTGTGTTGATGCGAGTTTCTAAAATAGTGTATCTTTGTGGTTATGCAAGCTCTTGAGGCAACTTATCTCTAAACAGTCTTATGGGTAGAACTTTGTGGCAGCTCGAGGATAACCTTATGGACAGCCTTCATGAAGACTATTGCTTGTTATGGAGGGTTGACTTCGCACTTGGGAAGTCATACTAGTTAGTTTGCTTATGACTTGCATTTCTCTTGTTGACAAACATTCTATAAGGAAAGGATTGTTGGGTTTTCCCCTTGTGGGTTTTGCCATGGCCACTAGCCTAATTTCTAGTGTCTCGTCTTTTTGTGCATTGTGATCTTTACTGTCTTTATACATGAATAATTGAATGTATAATTGCTTGATGACCTAATTGAATGAAGTGAATGCTAAAAGGAAAACATATATAACTGTCAAAAGTAATTATCATGATTAGAAATTCAACAATGCAATTGAATTTCAACATGGTTTCAGAGCATAGGTTAAAGGGAAGCCTTGAAGTTAAATTATTCACCCTAATTCAAAGTCCTGGAATTGGAAACCAACAAGGTGCCTGGAATTGGAAACCAACAAGGTGCCTTAGCTTCTCTATTGTAAGAAGGTCAAAGTTATGAAATCTTCAAGCCCTGAATTCATTGTCTAAGATCAATCTCTCTTAGGAGAAAACTGGAGCTTCCAAGAAGAGTGAAAGAATGAATGGAAAGTTTATGTGGCATAAGAGCATGATCTAAGTCCATTCTTGTAGTATAAGTCCAAGCCTACTTAATGATGGTGGAATAATCTGAAGGAAGATCATTATTTTTCTAATCTGGAATGTGTCACAATGAAGAAAATCCCAGACCGAATACATGGAGCTACCCTTGAACAGAAGTCATTTGTTATCTAATCTCAAAAGATTTGCCCTCTTGTGTGAATAAGCATTGTCTGTTGCTTAGTAACAAAGTGTGTCTCCAGCAAGGAAGTTGTGTCTATAACAAAGTCTGTTCATTCGAAGATTCTCTAAAGGATTATTACACTCACAAAGGAGATTAAAGAGTCTAGTTTCACTGTGATTTGTACTGCTACATAGAGACCAAGAGAAAGGATACCTCAAACCACTGAAGGTCTTCACCTCAGAAGTCTACAAATACTAAGGCTTGTTCTAAAAACCTCAAGAATGAAATCAAGTCTCCTTTATATCTCTGATAAAGCCGAATTTGATGTTATCTTTCAAGGATCTCTAATTTATGCATAATAGAGATGAGACCTAGTCAAAATATACATTGCAAAGAAGACAACCTGATGAAGCAGCTTGATTTCATGACACATAGTATGGAATGCTAGACCTACTATGTTATGAAGGAATCACTTTATCAAAGCAAGATAAGAAATTTAAGTGTAAGCTAACAATCTTATGCTCCGTTGAAAATATTGTTGACATCTAATGTATTACAAAAGGGATTTGTAAAATGCATTGTATAAAAGGTCGTGTTCCTCTTTCTCGGCAAGGTTAATTTATTAACAACAAGGCAAAGTCTTGGAGGACGTTTCTTGAACTTGTTGCAAGACCTCTTCGAAGGATGACCCTTTTTGTGACAAAGACCTTTTTGATTGAATTGGCAAAGAAATCCAAGATGCAATACAATCTGAAGTCTGGCGTGTGAGATCTAGTGTTAACAAGCCAAGGACGTTGGAATAAAGGGATCTAACCTACTAAAGTATTAATGCCATAAGTGCTAGGGTATTGAAGATCTACCATGATGAAATACAATGATTCTAAGAAGCTGGGTTGCTTGGCTTGATGAAGTCAAGGTTAATTCTTGATTAATTGATGACATAAAGAATATAGGGTCTTAGCATTTGGACACTTGCAATTTAAGAGTCCAGGGTTTACAAAACCCTACCAAGTTAAGAAGAGGCTGAAGGGAAAAAGCTTATCGAGCAATAATCAGTGTGTTGGTCTATAAACCCTAGTGAGGGTTTGTACCACGGATTTGATTGCCTTCATTGAAATTGATTGCCTTCGTTGAAAGACGAAGAAACCCCAATTTATGCAAGGAAGATATAACTTCATGTTGGTGTTTAGAACAAGGACAATGAAGTTGCAAGATGAATGCAAGAAGTCTAAGATTAAGAGGGAGTTGACTTTTCTCAAAAGATAAGTATTCTATATATTTTCTCTTTGATTAAGACTATTGTTATTGTCTTTAATTTTCAAGTTATTTTCTTGTCCATGTATCCTTTGCCTGGTTGTAATTGTTCTCCGATGAGCTCCTAGTGAAGATTGCAGGTCAATAGCAAGGACTACCTAGACTTTGGCAATAGATGGAAGAAGTGGAAGAACGAAGCAAAGCAAGAGGATTTTCCATAATTTCTACTTAAAGGACATTGTACCAGATAAGACCGAAGTTCAAAGGGAGCGAGTTATTTGAAGTATGTCTTGATTGTGCCAAAGAGAAGTAAAGATCTAGCATGCAGCATGGAAGCAAGATTTGAGAAGGTTCTCCCAGGAAGAGGGAGAGGATCATGTCAAGAAGTTTGCCTTAGTTGTAAAAGTTGCCTCAAGTTTCTGAAGAGCATGAAAAGAAGCCTCATGATTTGTTAAAATTGGACAACTAGGTCCAAACTCCATGTTCTGATGATCAGATTAAGAGGCTAATATTTTTATTGGATTCCTCTTTCAGAGAGGTGTAAAATCCATATAAAAATTGTCTTAATCCGATGAGCAGAACTTATATTTTGAATTTATTATTCTTAATAAATTATATGTGCAAGGTCGGCCAGTTTTGTAACGTAGGCTCACATGCCCAACAGATGTGTCACACACCCTCTTTGATGTATATATATACAGGAAAAGTTGGAGAGATAGGAGGACAATTCAACACACATCTTCTCTCTCATCTTAGAGAATACGAGCTACCTGGAGAACAAATTTAGCCACACGTGGGAAGGACGAAGAGGACAAACTGTACGGATTTTCTGCAGCTAGGGTTTCTGCTGCTAGGGTTTTGCTGGAAGTTTGACCAGCGTTGACTTTGGTCAACCCATGGTCCAAACAAGCTGAAAATTTGTGGGAAGTTCGATTTTTGAAGGCCGTACTGCCTGGCACAAAAATCGAGGTCAAAGAGTTGACCATTCTGCTGCTGCGTTGACTTTTAGCTTGCTGCTCCTGCGTTGACTTTTCAGGACAGCATTGACTTTTGGAGAATTGACTTGGGTTGACTCATCTACTGGTTGGAGGGTTGTTGTGACACATCTGGGCTGGCTGACCAAAGGAGACTTCGCTGGTTGAAGCATCCTGTTGACCGCCGAAACGAACACACACATTTTTCCTGTTTCTGATTTGTCTTCTGTAAGATCTGCTTATATGTTCTATCTGCATTTTGCTTAACTACTTGTATGATTGCTGTGTGAAAAGTAAAATTGCTCTTAGCATAGAACATCTACAAAACTTTACATGGTATCAGAGCTAAGGTGAAGACAAACTCTATCTATAGCAATCATCATCGAAGGAAATGGGTTCCAGGGAGAATGACAAGCTGACTAGACTTGAATTCAAGGACAATGACAAGCTGACAGGAAGTGATGACTTCCATGCCTGGAAGATGTTATTAGATCTCAAATTAGAAGATCATGATCTCCTGGATCATGTGACAGGGAAGATACAAGAACCTCCATCAAGTGCCTCTGCTGCTATTAGAACCAAGTACAAGAAGGGAGAAATCAGAGCAAAGCTGCTGATCAGGGAATCCATAAATAAGAATTTGGTTGCCTACATATCTGAACTAGGCACATCCAAGGAGATGTATGACAAACTGATACTTATGTTCCGAGTAAAAAATGTGAACCAAGTGCTATTCCTCAAGAACAAGTTGAAGAAAATGAAGAAGGGCCGAGACGAGTCTATTCAAACTTTCTTTATAAAGTTGACCGAAACCAGGA